>JADRCD010230043.1:0-46037 GCA_019843815.1 Montemys delectorum | reverse complement strand
ACACACACACACACACACACACACACACACACACACACACACGCTGGCTCCTCCATTATCTGGGTTTATGGTGGAAATAAATTTGCAGTTTAGCAGCCCTAAACCTGCCAGGAGTATAACCATAAAGAGCGGATAGCCTGGGCTCCATTGAGCCTTGCTGAGCATGCACTGTACAGGAAGAGTTTCCCAGCCTGCTTTGCATCACATCCTCCAGGACAGAATATGCCAGGTCTAACTGGCAGAGGGGCCTACGCAGGGACTGTCTAAGTTATGCTGGGGAGGGGCAAAGAGTCAGGGCTGCGGTCTCCACCTTGGGACTCCAGCTTGGGATCTCTCTAGTCCTAGGGTGGGAAGTGGCAGCTGTAGCTCAGGGGGGAGGCAGGACAGTCTGTAGGCCATGCAGAGGACACAGATGGTCTATCTCTTACCCGGTTCTAGGGACTGAGCAGGAGGAGGAGTGGGAACAGTCCTGGGCAGTCCTCTAGTTGGGCATGTGACAGAGTAGACTACAGCTACATCCTGGAGGAGCTTAGGGTCCTCTGGTGGCAGAGACAAGAGCGTAGGGTGCAGCCCAACTCAGGGTGCAGGCAGGAAAGCGGAGTGATTGACTGAGTCCAGCCCACGAGCCTTCTCTGGCACTCCTGGGAAGATCAGGTCACAGATCCTGCTCAACACATCTCCTAGTGGGTAGTTTAGGGGGTCTCCCAGCAGGCCCAGTGGGAATGAGGTAAGGAAGGACACAGCTGTCCATTCTCCTGTGCCTTCTAAGGAGGAAATGGGGCCACCTTACATAATTGGAGCAATTTGTTCCACTCTTGTCCTCCTGGTATCATGGCCATCGACACCTCCTTGCTCAGGGAGTCCTTGATTGAGCGAGAAGCTCAGGCCTCCCTCCCTCCGGCGGGGGCTGGGGGGTGCTGAACAGAGGGTGTGGGAGCCATAGGCTCTGCCACTGCTGAGATCTGCCAGATGTCTAGGCCATGAGAAAATGGAAGGGGAATATGTGGGCACTCGGGCCTGTAGCCCCAAGTCTGCCTGATAACCCACTACGTCCCCAGGGAATTTGTGCGGGCAGACACCCTCGTGCCAGGTCTCAGCAAAGGGTAGGAGACAAAAAATGTCCCTCCCCACCCCGAACCCCTCTCCAGAAGCTGACACTTGGCCTTGTCAAAGGATGGGTTTTCCCACAATCCATCTGGAGGGAAAAAACCAGAACTTTGATTTACTTACTCCCTCCGGGTCTCAGCCTAGAACATATGCAGTATTCCCCTGAAGCCTGTAGGAGGAGCCAATGAGCAGACCAAGGCTTCAGTGGATGTCCTGATGAACAAGGACTCTTTGATGTGAGGAGGTTGGCTTTCTGTGGATCGCTCCTTCAGCTCTCTCTGAGGAACAGCTCTCTGCAGGATGTTCAAAACAGGGTGGACTTGCAAACCCAGGAGGCAGCTGCCATAGTTATCATAGCCTGGGACAAGTGGCCCAAGATCTCTGGCTGGGGATGGGGGATGGGGCAGTTGAGCAGTTTCCTGAAGACTGGTTGGTGGAGACGTAGGGCTGAGGCTGGGCCAGGGTCTCTGTCTATATGCACGGTTAGACCTCATGGTCATTGAGGCGATTACTCTGTGTGTGTCAACTGTCCCACCTAGGAAGCAGGGACAGCAACAGGGGCTTGTGTGGATGTGACACAGTGAATGACTAGGATGGAGGTTGGCTTTGGTCCTGCCTATATCCCTGCAGTAATCATCAACCCCTTTCGGCTGTCCCCAAAGCTGGGCGAGGAGGTGGCCCACATAGAATTAGGGGAGGCGGGGCGGGGGGGGGGGGGAACCCATGTATAGCATCTGTTCTCCTGAGTACCGCACACTTATTTAGAAGTTCATGACCATTCAGGCTGAGGGCCTGCCAGTGTTTGCCAGCATGTCAGGCTGTCAGTCCTGTTTGCACAGTTGGTTTGCATGGCAAACACCGCTCAGGCCCACAGAAGGTAAATGCTGGCTCTTGCGGTTGCTGGAGGTCTTGCCTCCATAGAGAAGGGGGCTGGAGCTGCAGGTGTCCGGCATCCTCCCTCTCCCCCAGCAGTGAAATAAAGGGAGGCCGAGGTGCGGAGAAGGGCCAGAGCCTGCTGAAGAACACCCGTCAGACGCGGGTCTGCAGCTCACTGGCCCCAGCTCAGGAAATCTTCGAGTGACGGGCACCAGCATTTTTCAGATTCAGAATAGGGTTTTTCCTGTGAAGGCTATGAGTGATGAGAGAGAGTGTGTGTGGGTCCCCTCAGGGTTTGTGCCCCCAGTGTATGTGTGTCTGAGTGGACTCACATCCCCAAGTGTACCTGTCCCCAGCATATCTTTGGTATGTGCAAAAGGCCCCGGTATCTGGGTCCTGTTGGTTTCTTTATGCATTCGACTTGTTCTGTGGAAGATGTAAAGGCACTTACAAGGATACATAAAACTCAAGAAGAGCTATAAACTTAGAGTGGGAAAGAAAGAAAAGTGAAAAACGGAGCTGGGAAGATACTGACAGAGGAAGCAAGCAGAGGAAGTAGCTCAGGGATGAGCGTGCCTTGTATCAGGCGTGGGTGCTCCTCATACACTCATTAGCACCCTTCACATGGGCAGCACCAGCTTGGCTCTGGTGCCCACTGCCTTATTGCTACCTCAGATTTGAGCCATGTGATCAACCTGCATCGAGGACTTGGGGGGTGGGGGGTCAAGCCCAGTGTCTGCTAGGACCCACCCAGCTCAGAGGCCACTGTTGACTGTGTCTTTACTCCTGCCAGGTCCCCCACATCATTAGGAGCCTCTCCAGTGGTGTGCTCCACAGGAGGACTTAGGGCCTGACCCTCTGGAAGCTGCAAAGCTTTATTGCTTAAAAACATTGCTCATGTTTTAAGGTGGCTTTAGAACACCTCTTGAGTTATGGATGGAAGAGCCACAGAGCCTTACTCAGGCCTGGGGCTGTCAGTGACAGGCTTCCTCTGTGAGTCTAGACACAAGATATAAATAAGCAGGACCTGTCAATGGTTTCCTGGGTGCTGGCTGTGAAGGAAAGAGGTAAAGCTGATGTGTGGCAGTCTTGGACATGTGTGCTTTTCATCCCTTAATTTTTAATCATTTTTTCAAAAAACTCGTACGGGTGTTTTGTCCACGTTTATGTTGGTGTACCTTGTGAATGCCTTGTGCCTGTGGAGGACAGAAGAAGCTAGCAGGAACTGGTGTTAACAGATAGTTAAAGCTTCCACATGAGTGCTAGGAGCTGAACCTGGCCAGGCCTTCTGCAAGAGCAGCAAGTGCTTAGAAATCTCTCCCTCCGCAGAAGGTGTGTCTGAAGCTGTCTGTGGAGATAAGTGTGAGACAAAAAAAGCTGGGATGGCCTTACCCCAGAGGGACCTCTTGACGTATCGTGGGAAGTCGCAGCCACCACCACCAAGGCCTACTGCCATCTCTGCCTGTATGCCCGACTGTTACCATGTGAAGATCTCAAGTTTTCACAAAATCTGCCAGCTCCAAGGCCCTGGCAGCCCCTCTCATGACAAAGGCTGTTACAGATGTAGTCACTGTTTGGTGTCACCTTAGGCAGTACGTCTTTGCAGTAAAAGATAGCCTTTGAGGGCTGGTGAGATGGCTCAGCAGGTAAGAGCACTGACTGCTCTTCCGAAGGTCCTGAGTTCAAATCCCAGCAACCACATGGTGGCTCACAAGCACCCGTAATGAGACCTGACGCCCTCTTCTGGTGCATCTGAAGTCAGCTACAGTGTACTTAATTATAATAATAAAGAAATCTTTATTATTATAAAGGCGTGGTGGCACATGCCTTTAATCCCAGAACTTGGGAGGCAGAGACAGGTGGATTTCTGAGTTCGAGGCCAGCCTGGTCTACAGAGTGAGTTCCAGGACAGCCAGGGCTATAGAGAAACCCTGTCTCAAAAAACAAAAAACAACAACAACAAAAAAGGATAGCCTTTGAGACCAGAAAGTTGGCCCTTGGAGGATAGCCTGTGCAAAGAGGGCACCCCAAGCCTTGGAAGCAGACCTCACAAGAGGCCTCCAGAACCCCACGTTCTGACCATCAGTCTTTGAGGAATGTTCAGAACAGCGAGGCTGAGAGAAAAATGGATGTCTCGCCTAAAGAGCAGGGCTGGAATTCAAACTCGTGTGTCAAAACATTCTAGGGCAGAGGGACGGGAGCTTTTTGCCTTTGGACAGACTCTGACCCCTGGGGCACCTCAGTTTCTTCATCTTTAGGACAACAAAGCAGACAGCCTTGCCACCCGTTATGATAGAGATGAACAAGGAAGCCCGATGGGGGGCTCTCTCCGAGCAAGGTTTGTTTCTAACCACTCTGGAGTCTCTGAAGGACCTGTCCCAGCCCTTGTACCACTAAGCCCTCTCTGCTGGATTACCCCAGTGAAATGGAGGGCATACAGGAGGAGGAAGCCGGTCCTGTCCTTTGCTCTCTGGCTTCTAGAAACATGCTTCAGGCCAAACCTCCAACCCATCTTATGTGAGAGTTTACAGGGTAAATTTCTGCTCACTCTAGGGCATGAGAAGTGGGCATCTCCAATGAGATCTGTATAGCCAAGGGGCTTCTTAAAGCCGTCATTTTGAATGAGGTCACATCTTGGAGCTATGGAAGAATTAGAAGGCTCCCCAGCCTGCCAAGGGCACATTGAGCATCTACCCAGCCCAGATCCCTGAGCCTGCCCAGCACTCTGCTCCTAAGAGGTCATAGAGAAGCCTCAGTCCAGTCCATTTTTAGACGCCCCCCTCCCCTGAAAAATGAGGCAGAGAAGAGAAAGGGTTAAAGAGACGGGGCAGCAAGGCAGTCATGGCGCCTGGTCTCTCTGCTAGGGCTGCCAGTGGAAGAAAGCTCATTGCTTCCTCTGAGGGCAAGGTCCTCAATGCAGAGACAAGCTGAGGCAGGGTCATGCAAGTAAATGAGGATGTACAGAGCAGACCTGGCTCATCTGGCAGTTGAGGGAATGGCAGTGTACCCAGGGGCTAGCAAGGATGATGGTTCAGAGAAGCCCCCTGCTATGGGGGCTTCCTTTAGAGTTTCCAGACCATACATCTGGGTCCCAGATCCTTGGTTTCCTCAACTGTAAAATGGGAATAGTAACTGTGAGATTGTTAAGGGGACTTAGGATTATACACCAAGCCCCGTGGAGCTGCACAGAGGACCGTGTCACCACTGTCACTGTCCTTCTGTGGCTGATATGATTCCCATGGGAAGAAAATACGAGCCAACTGGATGGGAAGGCAATGGGAGAGAGGGCAGCCAGGGTGGGTGGCAAGGGGCCACAGATGCCGACACAAACAATCTGTTTCTCATAAACATGGGCACCCATACCAGCCGGCCGCCACCCACGACTTCTACGAGTTGAGTTGGGAAAGTGCGGGTGTGTTTACTCGCACTCCCCCGTGCCAGCTGGTATGCTGGGCACAGCTTCACTCCCAGCTGCCTCGACAGCCGGCAGCTCCCAGCTCAGGGGGGGAGTGGAGCCGGGGCCCCTGGATCTTGCCTACAGTTTGGTTCACCTCCGGCTTGAATCGCTGATATTTTCCCAAGACAAAAGTGGAAGACAGGGTGTTGAGAGTCTCCTTGGCAGTCGGTCGTATGACTGGGCTGGGTCCAAGCTGTTTTTCCTGCTTTTAAAGCTCCTTCTGGGGCTTCAAGGGACTGCTGTATTGAGTTTAAACAACAGGTATGCCTCCAGTGGGGTCAGAATCCTTCTATACCCCAACTACCTTCTTGGCATCTCCAGACAGAAAGGTGCATGCTGTAATAAGTGTTCTGTTGTTGCAATAGGTGCAGTAGGTGTATGCATGGGCTCTGTTGTGGGGCCCATGTCCTGGGGATGCTGAAGGATGTGTGTTTCAGGTTCTCTGCTCTGTGAGCATCATCTAGATGGTGTTATTGTCAGAAAGACATGTCTGCTTAACCCATGAGGTTGGGTAGACATCCATTGTGAGAGTATTCCCATATCACTGCATACATCCCTCCAGGCCCAGTGGAGAGTTTTGAGTCAAAGAGTGGTGGGAATTTGGAGGGAAGGGCTCAAGGGTGCTACCCAGGACCTCCTTAGCAAGCATTAAGTGGCACATCCTGGAGTTATTGCTTGTGACCTTGGATATGGGTCATGAGTGGCTTTGGCCAATTAGAATTTGGTCTTGAAGCTGGGCTGTGATGGCTCTCACCTTTTATCCCAGCACACAGGAGGCAGAGGTAAGTGGATCTCTATATGTTTGAGGCCAACCTGGTCTATAAGAACAAGTTCCAGGATAGCCAAGGCTACACAAAGAAATCCTGTCTTGAAATTTTCAGAAAAAAAAAAAAAGAACTTGATATTGAAATACACTAAGGTCTACTCTCTCCCCATTCCTCATGGACTGGGCCATTTGGAAGAGGTTGTTGTCTTTTTAGTAGGGAGAGCCATAATTCCTCTCTCAGTGCTGGAGAGATGGCTAGGTGGTTAAGAGTACTTGTTGCTCTTTCAGAGGACCTGGCTTCAATTCCCAGCACCCACATGACAGTTTACAATCATCTCTGGTTCCAGGGGATCACTCTCTTCTTGCCTCTGTGGGCACCAAACACACACAATGTACACAGACATACATGCATGTGTTTTACCATACACATAAAACAAAAATAAATATTCAGGCCGGGCGATGGTGGTGCATGCCTTTAATCCCAGAACTTGGGAGGCAGAGGCAGGCGGATTTCTGAGTTTGAGGCCAGCCTGATCTACAGAGTGAGTTCCAGGACAGCCAATGCTACACAGAGAAACCCTGTCTCGAAAAACCAAAAATAAATAAATAAATATTCAAGTTTCTTTAATCCCTTGCCTGTTCCAGAACATACCCTCAGTACGAAGAGAGCCAGAATGGAGGTAAAATTTAGTCACACGCTTGAGTGTCACGTAGGCATGTGGCCATGGGAATATGTTATCTAATTATAGTAGCCTGGAGCCAAGCCACCGTTGGGTGACTCTATGCGATCCCTTAGCCTCCTTGACAGCTGGGCTTGCATTAGTTCCTGTGACAGGGAATGAACTACTCACTAAGCAACGAATGCTTCCAGGATTTGGGAATCTTAGATGTAAGAAAGTTCCTTTAATTTTCCTGAGGTGAAATATGCTCCCCTGTTTTCAGCAACCCTTGTAATGCTGGAGAAAGGACCTCTCATTTTGGAACTCGGTGGTGGAAGCCAAGAATTTTCCAACATGAGATACGGGCCTGGGTAGGCAATCAGGTTGACCAAGGCTTTCAAGTCAGGGTAGGACTGAAGGGCTGGTAAATGTCTACAACCACAGTACTTGGGAGGCTCAAGTAACAAGACCAGGAGTTTGAGGGCAGCCTGTGCTACAAAGTAGCAAGGATCCTGTCTCAAAAAAGAAACAAACTGAAAATAAATCCCTGTCGAAATCCACATCTGTTCCAGAGAAGCAAAGACAGGGCCACACCCAAGAATGGGCTCTGCTTCCTCTATCCATGTGTAGGGTAGGACTTTCAGGGAGAGGGAACCTTCCTAGAGCCACCTTAGGGACATTTCCTCTGAGTGGCCCCAGCCTGGTTGGGATGGTTTTTTTTTTTTTTTGGTTTATTGTTTTGTATTGGGTTTTGTGTCTTTTGAAAAACAAGAGATTGAGCCTTTTTATGACATGGATTTTACAGCGTAACGAGGCAGCGTAATTTCCCATTCTCAGCGGCAAGTGCACTTTTTACACTAATTGCATAATTAGACATAATGTACTAATTGCAGTAATGGATGACAGTCAACTAAACTTTAACTTTAAAAACAGGGAGGCGTTGCTGGGGGTGGTTGGAGGGACTTTATCCCCCCTCCTTGAGTTTTGTGGAGGGGATGGAGGAGCTTACCCATGAAAGCTCTTAGCAGCTGCCTCATTGGGCCCAAACCAGGGAGCCACTTGGCCCTTCTCCCCTGCCTGGGCTCATGCACAGTATGTCACCAATGAGGCTTGATCCCTGGGGAATGTGGGCTGTGCAGGTAGGGCAGAGCCAAGAAAGGTATCACCTATGGCAGAAAGTCCACCGCTTCGTGCAAGACTGGGTTATAATGGCCTGCCTGCATCTGCTTGTGGTGTCCTCCAGACAGTGCTCCCCAGGCAATCTCTACTCACTCGGTAGCAGTGTCACAACCAATGTCACAGTATACAAACCCTGATTGTGACAATACGCCATATATGGCTGACCCACCATGGAACCAACCCACCCTGGAATGGTGGCAGCTAACAGCTGTGAGCAAGTGAGGAAGCCTGGTGAGTGGCGCAGGCCCAGGCTGGTGCCCAGACATTGACTGTGTTCTGCGGGCTCCAGTGACCCCCTTGCCCTTGCAAGTGAACCTGCCTGGAGAGTTCTCAGTCACAGACACAACCTAGTGCAGAACCCCCTGCGTTAGGGCTCTCATATACCTAACGTGGGGCACCCTCTTAGTTCCAATAAGACAGCGCCTGTACCAGATCTGTCATAGGTGCTTCTGTGAGAAAGAACTCCAGGCGTGTGGCCGTGCATCACTCTTCCCAGTCACCGGTGATTAGTGGGATGTCCTGACTCTTGATGAAGATAGGAGCCGGGTTAAGCATCGTACTGGGGGTGAGGTCAGGGCCTTCACTCCGGCTCTGAGAGACTGGCTTAGGGGTCTTGAACTGGCCACTGCCTGCTCTCCAATCTTCTAACCTCCTTGCAGGTCTTGAGCTATCCATGACCCTCACTTACAGCTTTCCTGATGTCTATCTAGCACAGCCCAGTCTGGCGGTCAACACCGATCCTTGGTGGCAGACTCCGGGAGCCTCTTCCGTGGGAGTATTAGGCTGCCATTCATTTGCAGTCCACTTCCTGCCCTCCCTATTAGGGGCATGGAAGCATGAGGGGCTGGGTAGTTAAGACACCCACTGTGGGCTGTTTTATGTCAGACATCAAGAGGTGTGGTGAGAGGAGGTTTAGGGCACAGCTGCTCACCCAGGGAGAGCAGGCTCAGAATGGGGGCTGGGAGGCTGGAGCACCTAGCTGGGCCCCACGCTGAGCCTGGGCCTTTGAGGAGACAAACAGAAGCGAGGCAAGCTTGCATCAAATCTTTCTTGTTCCATTTTCTCTCTGATTTAATTTTCCAGAGATTAGGGCCCGTTCACCTTCACTGCGGAGCAGCCTCAAGAGTGTGCCTGTTTTCACTCCCAGGGTTCTGTGGTTGGTTAGAGGATCGAGCTAAGTCTGCCAGTCCTCTGCCCTCCTCCCTTCTGGAGTGGCTGGCTTCCCCCCTGCCCCCAACTCTTCAGTATCATCGAGCTTCTGCCCCAAGCTCCTTTCTGGTTGGTTCATCCCTTCAAACCCTTTTGCCCCCTTTCTCAAAAGTCTTAAAGTTTAGAGATTGATGCAGAGGACAGACCTGCGAAGTACCAAAGGCAAGGGCTTTGGAGCAGGCTGGCCATCCAGTGTCTAGCTCTGCCATGGGGCTTCACCTCTCTTTGGCTGTTGAATGGGGATGACAAGAATGACCTGTCTTCCAGGGGCCATCGTGAATCAGTGAGCACCTGCCCTAGAGTAAGGGCAGTTTGTGCGGCCTTCCCCCTTTCCTCTCTTTTCCCTCCTCCCTCTCTTCTTAACCTTCTCACCCTGGACAGGTCAGTATCTGGCTCAGGTCTGGGCCCCACTGTTGCCAGCTTTCTGGGACTTTATAAAATAACCCTGATGGGGTCTGTCCATGCCACTTGTCCTGAGGTCCTTTGTCTCCTGTGGCAGCTTTTTGAATGTCCCCAGCGTTTGGGGATGAGGCTGACTCTTTCCATCCTCATGTGTTCAAGGTTCCCATCCAAGCGTCTGCAGGCTCGCTTCTCATTTATGTAGCTGCCCTGGCACGCAAGAGGTTAGGCAGCGGGTTTGGAACCACAGAGTACCCTAAAGGTACTCTAAAGTACTAACATACTCGAAAGGTACGTGAGTACCCTAAAGGGAAGAAGGTACCCCTCCCGAGCCACGACTCTAGGTAGGGTCTGAGAAGATGCCTCATAAGCACAAGGATCTGAGGTTAAACTCTAGCACCTATGTAAACATAGGGGACACTTGTAGAGACTACAGGATCCCTGGGACTTGCTGGCTAGCCAGTCTAGTCAAGTCAGTGAGTTTTAAGTTCAGTGAGAGACATCTGCCACCTACAAATAAAGTGGAAAGCCATTAAAGATACTACCTGATGTTGGCCTCTGGCCTCCACATGCACACTTGCACATCATACAAGCACATTTAAAAAAAATAGTGATTAGAAGTATATGGTAAAGAATGGCAGAAGCTCATGATATGAGGGAATCCATACAACCCTATAAATTGTCCCTCCTGCCTGAACTATCCCTGCTGTTTCCCAGGCCCTCTCCCATGTGCCTACATGACTCTGTCTGCCTCCCTGGCTCAGCACCATCCTTCCATCCCCTGTGGGATGAAGCCTCTTGCTCCACTAACATGGATGGCTTAGAGCTGCAGCAGCCTGGCTACCCACTTGTCCTTTTATTCAAATCAAACCAGCTAGCTGGATAAAGGTGAGGACCACTGAGGCAGCGTTGCTGTGGAAACTATTGCGGTTTTTTTTTCCAATAACTTTCTGGGACAAGGAAACCATTGCTGTGGTTGAGGCTGTGCATCCTGTGCCCTGACCTTTCTGCCATGTCCCAGCTGGTCCCAAGACTAGGAGCTGGTGTTGGTGAGAAGCTAGCTATCAGAGTCCAAGCACTACACTGTCTCTGGGCTCCCTCCTGGGTCCATGCTGGAAATCAGTTACCTGAGTCACATCAATGTGGAAATGACCTATCTCCTGGGGAGGGGCACCTGCTGAACTGTGTCATTCGGATCTCCCTTGGGCTCAGGACTGAGCTCAGAGCCTTCCAGGGAACAGAGCAGCTGGAAGAGGCCCAAAGGAGTGTTGAAAGTATGAGACACCAGGGACCTACCATTCAGGAGTCGCTACAGGGGTTTATTTGGGAATGGGAACTGGCTGGGCTGGCAGCTTGAGCAGCCACTAGGATTCTGTCTTCATTACACCAGAAACCCCTTACAATCCGTTTCCTTACTCTAGACAGGATTTAGAGCTCATGGGAAGATAGAGCAGCCAGGATAGCATAGGCCTGCTAGCAATAGTCCAAAGAGTCCTCAAATGCAGGCACCAGGGCAGGCGGCAAAAGGACCCCGTGATAGGTCCTTGGTTAAAAAGTGGAATGGGAAGAGAGTCTGGCAAAGGCATGCAGGACTCTGCAAGCTCATAAATCTGTGAGCAGAGGCGGAGGGATGAAACCCATGTCCCAAAACCCTGCTCTTAAGCACAGAATCGGGCATCTGGCTTTGTTGAGTGTCCTCTGCACACAGACTTGGTGCTTGGGGGGACAGCAAAAGAGCTAGCTGTCTCTGTGTGCTATCAGTGGCTCCCTGGTGTCTGGGTTCCTCTGTTATCGCCTCCAGGACCGAGATTGAGGTGTTAGGAAAAAGGACAGGATAGCTGAGAGAGAGAGTTGAGGGTGTGGGGCTGGACTTGGGTAAAACTCAGGAGAAAGAGGTTGGCTAGTGGGGAATGAAAGCTGATGTCTTTCGACAGCTGTCAGCAGGCATATCTAGTAGGGCAGGGACTGAGACTACTCTCAGCCCTGGAGATAGTAAAGGCAAGGGCACAGGGTTCCAAAGACATGAGCTGTGCTGTTGTTCATGGCTTGTAAGGACTCCCATTCTCACAAATATATCAAACACCAGGGATTAAGAAACGGTGACTTTTAGAAGAGCCTCAGCCTCCCAGCTTTGTGTCACCTGTTGGGACCTTGGAGTGTGGCCCTAACACCAGATCTCTTCCAACCCAGTAGCCACGTAGACTTCAAAGTGTACCCTAAGCCTGAGAAAGGGGTCCCAGGCTTTTCTAAAAGATATGTACAGTCTTCAGGAAACCAGCGCAGTCCAGCCTCGGAGCCTAGGAATGACCTTGACAAGCGAATCTAATGTGTTGGAACTTCATCCCTTGGCCCTGATGAAGTCAGGCAGCTGCGCCCCCTGCTGGCACAAATAGGCTGGGTGCTGCTTCCACTGTGTAGTCCAGACCATGGCAGTAACACAACCAGACTGCTCCATAGTAGGGAATGGGGCATGGTGGGGTGGGGTGTAAAAATCTCCAGACCTGAGACACATAGGTCAAGGAGGATAGAGCATGTGGCCTTGTCACTCAGTCCTTTGTCCAGAATTGTGTTCTTTTGTCTGATGCTGGCTCTCTGCTTGCCTTTCCTTTGCCTCCATCACAGGGGACCATCTGAGGGCCTTGGTCCAGAGGTTGAGCATGGGTTCTATGGAGCCACCTGCCCTGGTGTCCACTCAGAGCCTCAGTCCTCTCTGGCTGCACTACCAGGCCCTGCCGCTCGCCCCCCTAATTGCCACAGCTCTGCAGGAAGGAGCGACTTCATACAAATTATTTTGTTCTAAGAGAGGGACAAAAAGAAAAGAGAAGCTGAGAGAGAGAGATGGGGATGGCAGCAGGAGAAGATTGCCTGAGCCTGCTTTCTGTGTTGCTTTAACCCTTGCACCACCAGGCACTAGGCAGTCAGCAGAGCTGAGGCTCTGGCAGCCCCCAGCCCCCAGCCCCCAGCCCTTCCTCCTGTCAGATGGCAGAGTCCTTATCTCTGCACGTCTTCTGTCACTCTCCACCTTATCGTTCCCTGCCTGCCTGTCTCTCATCAGGTGCCTCTGTCACCTCCGTATTGCCCCTCACCACCAGTTCTTCCTGCCTCCACGTGCCCCCACTTCTGCACAGTCCGATGGCGAGCCTCTGTCATAGTAGCCAGGCCTATGACCTCTAGTGGTGAAAGAGCCAACTTGGGGTTCAGACTTCCTGTAATTGTTTGAATGGGAACACGGACCAGGTCAGGTTTGGAGACACCCTCGGGTGTAGAGCGCATGCATATGCATGCACATACCCAAGACCCCCGAGAATGAACAAAGACGCCTGCAGAAATGTGCCTCTAGGATTCACATACAGGCTCCCAGGCTGCATCTAGAGGACCCAGCCTCACCCACCCCAAAGCCCACACGCTGGCATGTGCACACAGATGGCAGTGTCAGGCCATGTCACACACTAACCATCAACTTACACCAGCACTTGCACGTGTACTGAGACTGTGTCTCCTAAGGAAGAGGAATGGGCAGATTAACTCTCCCTACCCAGTCTCCATCAATATTCTGTGCCTTGAATGGCAGAAGAGCCCCAGGGGCTCCTAGAACTCTCCATAGTTTCTGCAAATGGCCCAGGGCAACACCCACAAAAGGAGCAGAGCTGCCTGAGGCTAGGTGGGGGAGTAGCTGTGAGTACGCACACCTAAGAGATAGTTTGTGGATATGTACATATATGTGCGTGTGTGGGTGTGAGAGCATCCTCATGTTGGGATGTGGTTTATGATACATGCTTTTCAGCTCCACCTCGCTCAACACACATCCTAGCTTCTGCTTCCCAACTGGCCTGCCCTTCCCTACTGCTGCTTCTAATAGCACTCAGGGGGTATAAGTCATGGCCCCTGAGGTCCAGACAAGGCAAATTTCCCATCAACCACCAGCACTAGCCACCAACTAACCTACACTGGACCCTCCACCTAGATGTAAGCTATAGAGCCCAGGCCTGCGTTCTCCTCCCCTGGACTCTGTGCTTGTTGGGGCCAAAACCAGTGTTCTACAAGGATAAGGGCTGAACTGAGGTATGCATGCAGCGAGTAGATGAGGCTATGGCATAGGAGTGATAGACCATTCTGCCCTCACCCTTAACCTCTGCTTCCTCCTAGATCTACAAGGACAATCGGAACCTGTTTGAAGTGCAGGAGAATGAACCACAGAAATTGGTGGAGAAGGTGGCAGGGGACATTGAGAACCTGCTGGACAGGAAGGTCCAGGCCCTGAAGGTAGGCCAGTGTGTTGGGAGCTTGAGAACATTAAGGGAAAGCAGGGTGGAGTGGCCTTGACTGAAGGCAGTGTTCCAACCCTCGCTCTCACAGAGCACTTGAATCCCTGAATTCCACCAGGGAAACCAGCAGCAGGCAGTGCTGTGGGGCTGTGAGCAGCCATGACAGTTGTAATTGGGTTTGGCTGTAAGCGAAGTGGCCTGGCAGACCTAGGCTGTCTTGCCTCTCCGTCCTGCAGGGCCTGGAGTTTTCTCATTCCTCTCAGCCCCCTGCTTGTCTGTGGATGGTGGAGTGAGCAGCAGGTCAGAACATTGGCTTGTTGGTAGAGTCTGCCACTAGGTGGGCTGCAGGATCTGGTGGGGAGGGTATGGCACAGAGGCAGCCACAGACAGGGGAAGGCTGGAGCCCCTGCTCTGCCCAGATCTTAAATCGATCTCTGCCTGTTCTGGGCCTCCCATTTCTGCTCAGAGAGGTAGCAGCTCACAGGCGCTGGGTTTTCACAAGTGGTAAGACCTGCCAGGCTAGCCTGATAAAGCAATCAGACCCCTGCTCACTCCAAGGACAGCAGGTGGTGAGGGCCCCTCAGGAGCTACAGAGACATTCATAAATAGGCAAGAGGCATCCATTCTGCCCCTAGATCAGCAGCACCATTGTAGCTGCCCCCCAGCCCATGTAGAAGATAGCAGCATCTGGCTGAAAGGAAGGAAGAAAAGGAGGAAGGAAGGACTGAGTAAATGTTCTGATATGCCCTACAACATGGATAAACTCAGATGAATCCCACCAAGTGAAAGAAGCCAGTGACAAAGGCCATGTGTGTGATGCCGTTACTATGAAATATCCAGCAAAGGCAAAGGCATAGAAATGGAAAACTAGCTTACTGATTGCCATGGGCTAGTGGGAGGAGATAGGGCTGGTGAATACAGGGTTTCTTTTGATGGTAATGAAAATTTCTAAATTTAGATTATGGTGGTAGTTGCATGATTCTAATTATACTAAGAACCACTGAAATGCGTATTTAATGTGACTGGATTTGCTGTCAATTAAATCTCAATAAAGTAATTTTAAAAAAAATTAGTATATCCATCCACAGCTATGACCAGGGTCAAGTCAAGACAACTAACCTAGATCCTCCATATCTAGACCCAATAGAGAATGAGTCTCCTTTTCCGGTAGCTGGACCCTGCCGTTCCTCATGGTTTCCTCAGTCTTAGGTGACCTCTGTGTGTGGAAGAGAGCAGTGGGCCTGGCCTCTGAGTCTAGAGACAATGGTTTCTAAGGATCTTCCTATGATTATGAACCCAGCAAACCCAGAGCTGTGCCTAGAAAGCCTAGTCTCATCTGGTTTTGGGGATCCCCTGGTCACAGATATGGGGAGTCAGTTGGAATACAGGCTGTCCTAGAAGGGGTCAAAGGTCTCTACCTACAAGTGTCAAGCCATGTCAAAGTCTACCCAGCCAACACACCATAACCATCCCACTGCCTCTCCCAAATGTGTCCCCTTTCATCTTGTTCTGTCTCCTTGCCCCTCACTCATTCCAGTCCCTGAGTTTGCACACTGCTTCCTAGGTTTCCTGCCTCTTCTCAAGTTGCAGAACATAGTTGCCTTGTTCAAACTTTGATTTTAGGTAAGTATTTAGTATGTAGCCCAGGATATCCCCCAAAATCCCACGCTTCCTGCCCATGCTTCATGAGCTGAGACTACAAACATAGACTACCATACTTGACTTGCCACCCCGACAAGAGTCCTTCCCTACCCCCTTAACCCAATACTACAGGAACAGCCAACTCTAACAGAAGAGGAGGGGCATGGTCAGATCCCTATCTCCTCTCCTCTAAGTCCGCAGCACCAACCCATTCCCCGGTACACAGTCAATGACAAATGCAAAATGATTTTCAACGGAAGAATGGTGGGAAAAGGCCCTCACCTCTTGGTCAGCCTATCACGAGCCATTCCCATAGCCCCTCCCATAGGAAGTCTATACTCCTCCATTTTAGAGAAGGGGACTTGGGGCTTGGAGAAGTCATGTGTCAGGACAGGATGCAAGAGAACCAGAATTTGAACACAGGTCTTCCTGACTTGAATCCTGGCCGGTGGATCCCCTATCATCTTAAGGCATGAACTAAGGCTACAACCCTGGCCATCCCAGGCTTGTCCTGGCCAGTGTCTTCCTGCTACAACCTGATTCCATGCTTACTCTATACCCCCAGAGGACAGAAGGACTGCCTATTCCCTTGATTCTAATTGTTCAAAGTCCGCTTTGAACTTGGTTATGTTTTAAATTTGCTTTTAATCACGTTCTGATCCTTTTCTTCTTTCTCTCATTTGTATGCATTCTGAGCACAAATGAGGGGAGGAGTCTGGGGGGTCTTGACCCTCATCCCCTATTCCATTGTTCCTCCCTCCCTGGACCCCATCCAGTAATCCAATTTAAAAATCCCTTAATCCAGTCTTGACTCTTAATTTGGGGCTTTCAAAGAGAGAACTGAGCGATGCTGGCCACAAGCATTGGCCAACCTGCATCGAGCAGATGTCTCTTGACCTGAATGAAGTCAAGAGTCAGCAAGAAACAGGCCAGGTCAGGGCCTTACAAACACAGGTGAGCCGAGTCCCCAGGTCTAGGCACCATGCTAATCCTTCTGCTTTGGGAACCCTGTCTTGAAACTTCAGCAACCCCAAAAGATAAGGCCTTTGCGCCAGGGCTTTCTAGGGGCTTGAGTCCCAGAAGGCACAAGAACGTGCCTGAGTTCCTATGGCAGGCCCTGAGAACTTGGGCAGAGCTGAAGTCCAAGTGTTAGGTCCTTGTCCTCTCAGCTGAGGACTTGACACGCAGCCTCTTTCTTGGAAAGGTCATCATTGCCCCCCATCCCCCTCTGCCCAATGTTGTCACCAACGTTCACTTGCGGCCAGTTATGTGGTAATCTCTGGTGTTGAAGGCGAGGTAGGGAAGGACATCTTCCTCCCCTCATGTGCCCCCACCTTTCCATGTCAGGCCCCAACTTCCTTCTCTGTGCCACTGGTGTGTGCTACTCAGGAGGCTAGGGTACGAGGATTGCTTGAGTCCCCAAGTACAGAACCACTTGTCAACATCAAGAGGCCATGTCTCAGAAACATACATTAAACAAAGGGCTTAAGGCCCCTCCCTGCCCAGTACCTCTGGTTCCTCATCTCCAGGGGCTGTTGTTCACCAAGGACAGCGAGTGTCCTTGAATGCTATGTTACTTACCACCCATCCCTGGCACCTTTGCTATGTGGCTCAGAGGAGAGAGTTGGGACGAAGTGAGAGACAAGCCTACAGACAAAGCTAAGGGACTGTGGCTCACTGATTCTCAGAGAATGGGAAGGCCAGGGCCAGGGCCCTCGGGGCATGGCACCTAAGTCAAAGATGTTACTGTGCACATCAGAGTGGAAACCAGCAGCCTGCTCTAGGAAGTCCTTTGCCTTTGCCTTCAATCTCACAAGCTGGGGACGGGGGGCTTGCTGGGACTCCTGATCCTAAAAACTCAGGCCATGCAAACTGGCAATACCTTCATATGTGCCACCATGTTGTGACCTTATAGCTTTATCTGTCTACAAAAGAACAGGACTAAGGGAAAAGAAGATGTGGCATTGGCTCCCTCTGACAAGGCCTTGACCAGTGATGACCTAGTGACCCTGGACAAATCCTCACCCTTTCTTAGACAATGTCCCCTACAAGGCTCACATGGGTGGGGCAGAGGAAAGTGCAGCCCTTGGATCTGAGGGTTCCAGTGGACAGCACCCTCCCCCATCAGTGGCCTCTGGAGAATTAGCGTCATTTAAAGAGTAAAATTAAAAACCCTTGTGTGCGCAGTCGCCCTGCTTTTGCTGCTAATGGCCACTTAACCCAATTAAGCTGACGCATGCTGGCAGTATGGCCGGGTCTGTTCAGGAATGGAGCTCTGAGCTGGGTGTTCAAAGGCAGGAGGCAAAAAGGCCAAGGGCTCAGGGACAGGTTACTCTCTGTCTGGAAGAGAAGGTTCCTCCCAGTTTCGACTCAGCTGTCCCTTCCTTTCTAAGGCCGTGTCCAAAGCAGGGCCTCCTAGCACCAGAGGCATCTTGAACTGGAACAGTCCACTGTCCATAGGCTGTGGCTTACCTCCTGGCTCCAACTCTCCCAGCCCTGAGGGTGTGTGGTAGCATCCTTGCCCTCTACCCACTAGATGCCAGTGGCACACCACTCTAACAGTTGTGTCTCCGGGTATTGTCCACTGTTTCCTGGTCAGATGGCACAAGCGATGTGAGAGTGATGGGTAGGAGTCCCACAGACAATGGGGCAGCGGGGACCTGAGAGATGTGCAGATGCCATAGGACAGCTTCAGCAAGAGAACGATTTCTTTTCTTTTAAAGGGGCAATAGGGAAGACTGCCTGGAAGAAGCAACAAGGGGATGATGGTTGGGTACTGAGGTAGTTAGAGGCCAGTTCAGCTGGATCCAGCGCTGCATTCATTGATGGGGGGTTCAACAAATAGGTTGGTCCTGGGAAATCAGGCCAAGAGTCATCCACCAAGGCCTGGCCTCTTGTAGGAGTTTTGTTAGCATTTGTGGAACAGATATGTGTTTCTGGGTTCTGCTGGAGCTCAGCTTCTGGGGTCATGGTCCCAGGTTCTGCTGGAGCACGGCTTCTGGGGTCAGACTCCAGTTCTGGGAAGCTGAAACAGGCACAGTGATGGCGGACTGACAGGCAAGGGAGTCTGTAGTACCCGCTGCCTCCGCCCACCCTTCTCTGAGCAATTAAAAGGTGTTTGTGTGGGGCTGGCAGTGGCTTCTGCCTCCCTTCCATTAGGAACATTAAGAGATCTTGACCCTTCCACTTTCTCGCTCTTGAAAGGAGCTGCAGACACGTGGAGCCAATTAGGCGCACGCGTGGGCGCCAAGGGCCCCAGCAGTCTTTTCTCCCTGATTGCGGCGTTTAGAGCTGATTATTCTCCCCCTCACCCAAACAGCGCTGCTTCCTGGCAAGGTGCCACCCAGAGGAGCCGACTGGGGGCCCCTGAGGATAGGGAAGGACTGGTTTAGTAAGTGGGCATTTATCGAATGTCTTTCATATGTGTGGCTAGGAGGGAGAAGGGTAGAGGCAGGAATGGTGGCAGCAGGGGCCCGAGTGGCAGTGAGGTTTCTTCTAAACCACCATTTAGGAATGGAGATCAGAGAAGGCCTTCAGAGGAGGCAACCTAAATGTGTGTAGAAGCTGACGGCCACTCCACACCACCACCCCCCCAAGCATCCTTGTCCTTGGAGACGGTCAGCATGAGCAAGAGAAAGACATTCCCAGTGGACATGAGAGTGGAGCCCTCCTCCCTCTTACATCCAGGTTGGATGGCCAGGAGATCCTGAGATCCTTCAAGACTCCAGGCTGCCCTAGTGGAGCCGAGAGCTAGTCTCCCCGGGTGTTAGAAGGACCATGCAGGTATAATATGGCTATACCCCAGCCAAGGGTCCTCCAGGGTCTCATCATTCCTTGGCCTTTACCTGCCCAGCTGATTCACACCTATTGGCCCTCCAGAAATGCCAAGTTGTCTCTTTGGATCTGGTCCCCTCAGGACTCAAGTGGCCTTTGTGCAGCAGTCTGCTCACCTGGTACCTCAAGAGAAGAAGGCCACAGTCATGCTTCAGCATCTGCCAGTCTAAGGAAGGGACTGGTGGTTGGGATGCACCCCTAAGGTCTGAAAGGTGAACCGCACACACATGCCTGTAGTTGAGTTCTCCTGGAAAAGGTTATCAGAAAGGGGCTACTGGCTTGTATGCATGGAATGTCCGAAAGCAACATTTCCCTGCCTCGGGGGCAGAGCCAAGTGGAGGAAATGACACTAGACACTCTATTCTGCTTCCTAGACAAGGCCTAAACTCAGGGGGAGACTCCCATCTACTTGGGCCCACTCCTCTGGGACTGTTGGGGGCAGGTAGTCCTAGCTGGCAAACGGACAGATCCTAGGAGGTAGAGGGAAAGGACCTACTGGTGCAACAGGGACAAACCAGACTAATTTAGGATCACTGAAGTGAGAAATTTAATTGATTTTTAATAGCATGTGGCCCTTTGTTCTGAAATTCTTGTGTGACAGGGCTGGGGAGGGTAAGCAGTGTGCCGAGCAGGCTGATCCTGGCCCTCTGGGCCCCATATTTCAAGGAGACAGACAGTAACCTTTGGGGTGTCAGTGGACAGATTTGCTACCGTGGGCCCGAGAAGTCTAAGAGGACAGTCTGGAGGAGGTGGCAATGTAAACTGGGCCTTAGAAGACAGGTGCAATTGTCAAAGGCAAAAAAGGAGGACTATCCCAGCAATGTCTAGTCCCAGTGCTAACCCAGTAAGGAGCATGAGCAGAGGGTGCAGCCTGGGCCTCAATTTCCACTGCAAGGAAGAGGCGATGTGACAGAGGTGAAGCTAGGGACAGGACTCACTGCCTGATGTCTGGAGTGATTGATGTGCATCCTTAAAAATCAAGCATGGTCGGCTTTCCCAGCATGCTCTGGGAGCCATCACCTCATTTTCTAAGTTTCTAGCTGTGCACTAGGCAGCGCCTCCCTGGTGACAGTGGCTGCCCGTGGGAGAAAGCGCTGGTATTAAAGTTGGTGTCACTGCCTTGGGGGTGGTAGACACAGGGGCAGTGAGAAGGGCAGGGGATTGCTGTGGCTTATCAAGTCACCGGAGACTTGGTGTTGCAGGCGCCCTATTCAGCCCTGTTCAGCTTCTGTTTAGTGAGTACTGAAGACTGTCCTGTTGGGTGCAGGGCCAGTCCTAAGTCACCGGGGACACCTGAGTACAGTCTTCCGACAGTGTCGGTGTTGTGATCCGTGTCACCAAGTACGAACATGGGGCCAAGCTTGAGGGACCCGGCAGGAAGCAGAAGATTTAGCCAGGGAGAAGAAAGGAGAGGAAGGAAGGAACACAGAGGTTCAGGGACCAGAAGTCCACCTTCAGGCCCACCCAGTCCTTCCTCACTCTTCTGGGGCCTTGACAAGGAACCCCTATTCCCAACTTGCATCCCTACGGCTCCCAGTGTCCAAGGCTCCGCAGTGCTTCCCTCCTGGCACAGGCCTCGGGACTGGTGTTTGGGAAGCTGGTCACAGCCGCTGGCCCTTGGTAGCAGCCTCTCTGTGTTTGCCCACTCTGTTCCTCAGTGGATGGGAGTTGTCCAGTGTTTGCTGTGTCAACACCAGCAGGAGTCCAGCTATGGAGATAGCTGAAGACAGGAGGCTGCATCCTCCCAATACCCAGGGACCAGGGCTCCGGCCTTTACCTGGCAGGATCAGTGTCAGTGAGCTAATGGATGTCTCCTCATACACAACTCATGCAGGTCCACAAGAATGCCAAGTATAATGAGGGGGAGACCTGGAGCCCGGGAAGGCAGGCTCCCCTGTGCACAGCTTGGGATTTCTTGGTATATGCAGTCTTCAAGGTTGTGAGGCTGAGTATAGGGTTCCCCAGCCCTTTGTGCAGGGTCCCACTGCCCTCCCATAACCTCAAGACCCTTTCTTCTTCCTGTGTGTGTCCCCAGTCACCAGATCCAAAAGCCTAAAAGAGGCCTAAGCAGTAGGCAAGTGACCAGACGAATAGACAGGCAGTAGGGCAGAAACAAGATGAGGGACAGAGACTCCAGGACTGCAGGAAGCCATGAACCAGGGAAGC
Organism: Montemys delectorum; assembly: GCA_019843815.1. Taxonomy (NCBI): domain Eukaryota; kingdom Metazoa; phylum Chordata; class Mammalia; order Rodentia; family Muridae; genus Montemys; species Montemys delectorum. Next base: position 24,479 of record JADRCD010230043.1, on the reverse strand, counting down.
TGGAGTCCATACAGGAGCTGTATAAGCCTAGCCCAGTAGGAATGAGCCACCGCCTCAGGGAGGGTGCTGGGGCTTGATCTCAGAAACAGGTGGGAACAGAGGACCAGAGAGCCATGGAGGAGTAGGTTTTCCAGGAGTGTCTTAGAGATGACTTGCTGGGAACAGTCCTCTGGAGCAGGACCAGGTACCTGGGTAAAGAGGCAGTGAGGTCACAGACACAGCCCTGCCATATCAGCGTCAGGGAATTCTACTAGTTGGTTCTTTTCTCTGCTTGGTTTCCTTACTCGTGAGATGGGTGTGAAGAGACCACCAGGCAGGTTTTCTGACGGATCCTCTCTGACTGAGGCTCCATGGATTGTGCCTGTGGGGATGCCTGTAGGGAGAGACGTGGGCTTTTATGAATTTGCATTTGGGAGCCTGCCGTGAAAGGTCTCCTCACTTCACTTTGAGATTCTTAGGAAAGGCACTCCAGTTGTCTGGAAGCACAAAAAAGTGGCACTGAGCCCAAGGCTAGAGAAAAGAAGGCAGTTTGTGAGGCCTCCAAATATTAATCCTGGGATTCACCAGAAAAAAAAAAAAAAAATTCCACCATTCTGGGCCAGATTGGAAGCAAGCTTTATTAAATATTAAATGTTGACCAAGAGATGGACTTCGGTTAGGATCATTCCCTGGAATTTCCCAGCTAAGTGGCCCCAAGACACATGCTGCAGGAGTTATAAACACAAACTTATAGGCCACCGTAAGAAGCTACCGTTATGTTCCAAAAAACTACAACTCCCAGCATCCCAGGAGGTTACCTGGTCCTTGGGCTGGTGGAGGTTATAGGTTAACTTGAGGCATGCATGGCATTTGCCCCTCAGAGAGCAGGGGCAAAGATTCTTAAAGAGGAAAGAGCCTCAGGGTAGTAGATGACCCAGCTGAGTCCCCGACAGCTTCATTGGAAGAGAGGAGCAGGGCTAGGTGCCTGAACTCTGAAGTAAATGGGCAGTTAGTCTCCAACACAGGAAGTGGAGGACTCACAGGAAGTGGGAGTACTCAAAGGAAAGGAAAGACCACCATAGGTGTCAAGAGAGGGGTTGAAGGCCTACCGCCTTATTCGGAAGAGGGGAATCTTAGAATCAAGTAGGGCCCCACGAGTGAACTAGCTGCAGTGGGGCAGGGAGGTAGGAGCCGGGACACTCCCTGGTGCTGAAAGGTAGGAGATATCGGATGAGCGCGGGCTGCACGGTGAGACCTTCCTCAAATCAAATGCTCGCTGGCCTCCTCACCGAGAGGCAAGCCTGAAGCTTATGGGGTGTAGCAGTCGGGGGCTCATGGGCAAGGGGTGGTGAGAGCATAGACTCTCAAGTCCCAGGGTCTTGTGTAACTTTGCAGTGAATGCACAGTCTTGCCTGCAGTGCACAGGGCCGGCAGCCCTACTGGCGCCCAGAGCTGGGGACCTCAGGATCCTGCTTCTAGCCAGTTTTTAGATAGGCTCCAGGGTCCTAGCTACTTGGAAGAGTTGGAGCCAGGAGATAAGCCACAGTCTATGGATTGTAGGGACAACCCAGATTTCTGACTGTGGTCTAATTCAGGAGACCACTGCCCCCACCCCCTTCTCCAAACCTCAGGCAGGAATACCAAGTTCCACAATGTCCCAATGACACCGACCTTTTCCTACCACTGCCCTGCACACCTGGGCTTCCTTTTATCCGAGACTCCTCCGCTAACCTCATCTCTCTGTGTGACTACCGTGTAATTAGTTCATTTCGCAAACTATTACATCTGTCATATTTTCCGTTCGCCTTTTTCTCTTCCAGGAAAGGGTGGAAAGGGTTTGGGTAGAGAGAGACATCTGGGTGTAGGGACATCACATAGGTCAGCTTCCTGCCCCCCCCCCCAAGCACTGACCCCTCTGCCCTTAATACATTCCAGCCCAGCCAGCTAAGTAAATGGAACTCAGTGGATTGGGCCTGAACATGTCAGAGCTCACCTCATGCCAGAAAAAGGGACCATACAGACCTCACCGAGTCCCTTCCCAAGAGCATCCCACCCAAGCACTGCCCAACTGCAGGACTCAGACTAGTAAAATACATGGTGGTGTTGCTCACCCAGGACACAGCATGGTATAGATGCGGTGTGGTAGGCAAGGCGGACGGAAGTAGACAGAGGTGATGGATGAGCCCTTGGGCAAGGGCTGCTTGGAGCCATTGACTATGGACAGGATACGTGTAGAACTCCACAGTGGGTGGCATGCACCTAGGCCCTTAGCCAAACAGGACAGCTCCAGACCAGCCTCATTGTCCTGGGATCAGAAATGCCTAGGGCTAGGCAGAGAGAACAGTTTAAGACCTCAGTTTTGGGTGGTTGTTTGATTTTGTGTTGGTATTGTTTTAAAACAGGGTCTTCCTAGGTAGCCCAGGCTGGCCTCCAGTTGGTGATCTTTGTGCATCCTGAGTGTTAGTGGTATTAAAGTGCCATCGTGCCCGGCTTTTAGCTTTTAATCAGAACTGTCTCAGACAAGCCATCAGAGCTGAGCCTGTGTACCCATTCCCCGACTGAGGCTGTGCTGCACAGGGCCAAGCCCACTGATGCTGTGCAGTGCACAAGGCAACTGGAAGAACTGGTGGGAGCTTTTACTGGAGTGGCCTACTTTTCTGCTCCCTGCTCCCCCTTGTCTCCCCGCCTTTTCTTGCTGTGATTCCCTCGGGATGTGAATCCTTTTAAACTTTTAATTAAAAACATTCTCTTTTTTCCCTTCAAGGTTTACTTCCCCGTGATTTTCCTCTTAGAAGACAGGATAGGGGGAGGCAAGGAGTGGAGGTCAGGACTGTCTGGGTCTCCAGTGGTGGAGCCTAGGAACCAGGCCCTAGCCCCAAGGAGGCTGCCCCGCCGCCTCGCCGAGGCTTCTCAATTCTGCCAGGGGAATAATTTCTTTTTTTTTTTTTTTTTTTTTTTTTTTTTTTTCTGAGACAGGGTTTCTCTGTATAACTCTGACTGTTCTGGAACTCACTCTGTAGACCAGGCTGGCCTCGAACTCAGAAATCCGCCTGCCTCTGCTTCCCAAGTGCTGGGATTAAAGGTGTGTGCCACCACCGCCCGGCTAAGGGGGAATAATTTCTAATCATGTTCAATGTGGAGCTTCTGGAGGCCTTGTCTGTGCCACTACTCCATCCTGCATAGTCATTCAGGGACACGGCATGTGCCCATTAAACAGGCCAGGACTTCCCCAAGTAAAGGGGCCTCCTGCTTCTCCGTGAAGGTGCTGTTAGCGTGTCAGCCTTTGGGTCATATGTGAGTCCATGGGTTGCAAACTAAGGGAGTACCTATCAAGCAAGTTACAGCCCAGGGCTGATACCAGGAGTCTCGAGGTCACCAGTGAGGTCGCCAAAGCATCACATGTCAAATTCCCAAGTTAGAGCTCAGGGGCATGTTGTCAGATCTTGGCTCACAAGATCAAGGCCCTGGGGATGCTGAAGATTCAGGTTCATGGCATCAGGGAACCAAAACAGAATCTTTAATCGCAAGACTGGAGGGGGCTAGTCCATCTCTTTCTCCAGGCAAGTGACCTGTTAGTCTATGCTGACTCTAGAGGGTGATGCCACCATGTCTCCAGGTTCCTGCTTCACAATTAGAATTGTTTAAAAGTTCTTCCTTAGGTCAAACCATGATTGTATTTGCTGAACCCAAAGCAATTCCTTAGCCCCATCTCTAGAGAATTTTGATATAGATACTCTCTCCCTGAAGCTCTCCCTAGCCCAGGAAATGGAATTGAGTCTCCACCCCTATATTCCTAGTACTCCTCCACACCTCTGCAGTGTGAGTGGGTCATAAACTCACAGATTTACCCACGCATATCCAGGTATTACCCTGAGATGTTCCTAATAGGTTTTTTGTCTCTTTGCCCTCAAGACAGAGGCCCTCCCCATATAAGTCCCCAGATGCCTAGAAACTCTGAATTCAAGCCAGGCAGGCCCCAGCCACGAGAGGAACAGAGGAATTATCAAGGGATCGAATGCCTTTAGGGGACCCTTTCCCTCCCCCTCCATCTCCTATTCCCATCTGAAGCAGTGGCAATAATCAAAGCCCAGAGAAGGGGCTGAGATGGAGGTATCAGCCCTATGGAGCTAGAATCACACACACATACACACATACACACACACACACACACACACACACACACACACGCATGCACACGCACACGCACACTCACTTGCCTTCTAGGCTGCCCTCGACATCCCTCCTGAGACCCACTGCAGGCCTCTTGCTTAGGAGACCCCTGAGAGCACCCCAGCTAGCCTGTGAGGAATGCTAAAGGAGGTGTCTCCACAGTAACAGGGAGTTAAAGAAACTTGGGGGCCACTGAGGTAAAGCAGACAGCAAGCATGGCAGCAAATGCCTGCCATACCAGAACTTGAAAGGTAGAAGCAGAACAATTAGAAGTTCAAAGTCATCCTCAACTACATAACAAATCGAAGGCTAGCCTGAGCTATTTATTTACTAATAAATAAATCAGCAGAAGTGAGAGAGATAGCTCAGTTGGTAAAATGCTTGCCGTGCAAGCACAAGCACCTATGTTCAGGACCCTGGCGCCCATGTCAAACGCCCAGCAAGGCAGCACACACCTGTAATCCGAAGTAGGAAGGTGGAGACAGGAGGATCACCGAAGCTTGCTGGCCAAACCAGTCTAGCCAATTGGTGGGCTCAGGATCCAATACGAGATCTTAGCTCAAAAACTAAGGCAGAGAGGGGGTTGAGGAAGATAGGTGTGCCCTCAGACCCCCCCCCCACACACACACACAAGACAGAAAACAAACCAGAAGGGGGGAGGGGAGCACACAGTAGGGATTGTAGAGGTTGCACAGGGCGTGATGACAGAGGGCAATTGGAGTCTTGAACCTCAGACTCCAGATTGAGTGCAGGCATTAGAATCCTGGCGGCCTCTTTAGGAAGGCCAAGGTTACTCTTAAAGCCTTGATGAGTACCTACTGTGTGCCCATATAGGCTGTCCAACCCTACTGAGCCCCAGGCAGTACCTGCTTGCTCTACAGGTATACTGTGGTCCTAGGGATGTAGAGTCATAGGAGAGGAGCCTGGGTGGCCCTCTTCTGGCCAGTGGGAGCAAAGATACAGCCTTACCTCTTACAGTTCTGCCTCTCCTGGTTCTTCTGTCCGGGCCCATTAATTCAAGGATGGCTGTGTTCTCCCTCTCCCTGTGGAGATTTCAGTCTTCCCTAAACTCCATTGTGACAATCTCCACTCGTTTATTCATTCCCCAAGCATGCTAGAAAAGTCTAGAGAGCTGGGAAGGGCGAGCAAAAGCACTGTCCAGCCCCTTCAAGGTTCTGACTGCAGCAACCCGGCATCAGACAAGTCTCCGGGTGAGGTTGGTTGGACACCACATACACATAGATAAAACCAGTGCCTATAAGCGCCATTTCCAGAAGCTTCCAGACCCCACCATTGGCCTCAGCATCTTTTCTGCCTTCCTAGACACCTTGCCTCCCAGGGTGCCTCCCTTTAGCCTCATCTTCTCTCCTCGTTCCTCTCCAAGACCCTCTACCTGCCACGGATGTTTCCAGATTTGTTTCAATAGCACACGATGTTTCCGGCCAGGAAGCTCTCAGAGGTGGGTCATGCTCTTAATCTCAAGAGGTCCACCTATGGCCTAAGGAACGACAAAGAGGAAGCAGGTCCCAGGTGACTTGAGGAAATCTGGTCTAAGGCTGGGGCTGTAGTACAGTAGTAATGGGCTTGTCCAGTGTGTGTGAGGTCCTGTGTTCAGTCTCCAACACTGGGGTGGGGTGGGGGGACTGGTTCAGAGTGAGCTGTAGCCATAGCCATGACAAGGGTGCAAAACAAGGGTGACTGCGCTGAAGAGGCCTGGTATGAGGTGGAGAGGAATGGGCAGAAGGTAAGGATATGAAAATGTATCCCAGTCCACAGACACTCAATATCTCGTCTCATGCGTGTCTAGGCAGCCAAGACCCTTCTTCTTCTTCTTTTTTTTTTTTTTTAAGAATTATTTATTTCATGTATGTGGGTACACTAGAGCTGTCAGACACACCAGAAGAGGGCATCGGATCCCATTACAGATGGTTGTGAGCCACCATGTGGTTGCTAGGAATTGAACTCAGGACCTCTGGAAGAACAGTCAGTGCTCTTACCTGCTGAGCCATCTCTCCAGCCCTCGTTTGTTTATCTAAGAAGAAATAGTTACTGGGCCCTGAGACCATTGTGATTGAAAGGGAAAAAAATATATACCCCTGCTTCCCACAGGAGGCTGTCATGCCTGTTGGAAAGATGGCAGAACAGAAAAGTTAAGTCCTGTGAGAGCTCGCTACCATGCAGGTACCTCATAAGCCCTGAGATGAGGTACGATGGAGGTGTGTGGACCCCTAAGGAGGGTCTAGCAAGGTCTGGGCCCTGTTCCCAGCAGTGTGTCCTTATCTGGTATTTGCTAGCTCACTTTCCGAGGTTCTCATACATGGGAAGGCCAATGACAATCCAAGTGCATACTCTTCTTTATAAAAATGGCAGAACTATAGCCCTGGGCCTGGGACTCAAGTCTCTGGTGCTCCTGTAACAGGAGAATAATTGTTGTGATCATAAAAAGAGAAAGAGCTATTAGAATATGTTCTGGGGAGGTGTAGGGGAAGGGGGTGCCTTGGCAGGCCCATGCTGGAGCATCCCTTCCCCCTGAGGGACCAGACACACACAGGTATAGTATAGAATAGAGTTTATTCAGGATATGGGGAGGAGAGTTAAGAGGGTAGCAGAGGCAGAGAAAGGCAGAGAGGGGTGAGTAGGGAAGTAGGGGCCAGCCATGACCACGTGGAGGGAGGGGAGAATGGGGAGAGAGGGGGAATAAAGGGGCAAGAGGCAAGGGGGAGAATCAGGAGTAAGAGAGAGAGGAGGGGGCAAGCAGCCGTCTTTATAGGGCCAGGCCTACCTGGCCCTTGCCAGGAAACTGTGGGGAGGAGCATACCTGGCTGCTGCCAGGTATCTGTGGGGGTGGACTTTAGACAGAATACCAACAATAATCTCATTGGCAAGGCTTTTCCATATCCAAATCCAACCTTGAAGAGGCTCCTGCCCCTCTGCACAGCCCCTCCTACAGCCCAAAGGTTCAATTGCAGGCCTGGGTGGCTTCTTTTGGGATAGAGCCAGCCCTGGCTAGACACCCTCAACTGGGAATCCAAGGCATCCCCTGGCCCTCCATGAACCTCCATCGAGTGGCAACACGATCCCTAGCTTGTCTGTCATGCTGGGCAGCTGTGAAAGTTGAGAGTGCTGGCTCCTACACCCTGTGCTCCTCAGAAGACCCTTCTGTTCAGGGTGGGCAGAGAGCTTGCCTACCTTGTGTGGTGGACCAATGGCTGGCTTTCCTTCCTCCTCAGTGGCCCTGAGGCCATCCGTCACTTACAAATTCTCTTCATTTCTAAATAAAATGATTTGTTAATTTGAGTGAGTGATCGCCACTCGTCCAAGCCTCTTTGCAGGCCCAGGAACAGCTTGTGGGCTCCCGGAGCCCCGCGCCGCAGGCCTGGCGCAGACTTGCAGGGGTTGTTTTCGATTTAAATGTGAATTGAATGAGGAGAAAAATGTTTCTCTTGGCAATTCCATAGGAGCTCGCTCTTCTGACAGATGTTGGAGTTTATTATCCCATCGGGCTTGCGTTTTGTCGAGCAGAATTGCTAATTATTTCAGAGGCCCGGCCACAGCCAAAGAAGGAAAAGGAGGTGGCAGGCGTGGCTTTGGGCGGAGTCTGTTGACTGACGGGCAGGTGCTGAGACTAGAGGCCCCTGCGGGCCCTCCTTGAATCTGCAGACATTTTGGATTAAGACCTGCCCTGCCCACCCCTTGGTTTCTGTTCTCTGTGGTACTCTGGAGGAGCAGCAAGGCCTTTTGTGCCCGCACTGCTTCGATCTTATGGCAAAGATTCTAGAAGGTCACATTTGGGATACGAATTGCTTGTTTGGTGTGTCCACGGGTGGCAGGTGGAGGTGGGGTGGGGTGTACAGGGGTACATAGCTTTAGAGCCACAGCTCTGTGCAGGTCTGCTGGGATTTAGTATGCCTGAGCGATGTTTCAAGTCCCACATCCTGGTGTGGCTTTGTGAATCTGATATGTATTTGTGGGGCATGGGCCTTCTGCTGCTACTATTGCAAGGGGAAGGAGGCCTTGGAAGACACGAGGCCATAGAGGACTAGACCTCAGGAGGAATAGGTTCGTGATGGCCATGGCAGCATCCAGATGCCGAAGAGAACCCCAGATTGATTGCAATGAGGGAAATTGAATTAGGAGGTAGCTTTTAAGGTAGAAGCCCTGACCTCTGGTCCATTTCTAATCTAGGCCTGAGCCTCCCTGTGACTGCACACGGCCGGCCGGGGTCTGAATCCACTGACTTGTCTCTTACATTGGTGGGATGGAGGTATGGCCGTTCCCCTCTGACACTGGGAGTAGGGGCATGGCAGTTGCCTTCAGTAGCCTCCCTCTATAAACAACCCCTTCCCCTGCCCCTCCCCCAACCGCCATCCTGAGCCTCCACACAATAAGGCCCGGTGTGCTCTCCCAGCTCTGCCAGCTCAGGGATTCGACCCAGTCCCCACCAGATCCTTGCCCTCTTCCCACCCCCCACCCGGAAGCTCAGGCCAACTAAAGCTCAGCTTCCAAGGCTTCACATAAAGGCAACAGCAGCTGGGCAGGATTTTATAACCCTAATTAACACAAGATTCCCTGGGGTCTCAGCTCTTGAATCCTGCTGCAAACTGAGATCTGCAGAACACAAAGCAAGGAGGGTCCATTGTGGAGTCAGGTAAGTGGGGACAGAAACTCAGCCTTTCCCTGCCCCCCTTCTGGGCCCCTGGTAGCCCCGAAATGGAAGACACTTAGGAACGGGGAGGGGTTCCTAGCCACCCTCTAGCAGATCGAGGCAGGCATTTCTGATTGACCATGTGTCCCTGGGAACATGTGGTCTCTCCTCTGTATAAAACTCCACCTTGACATCCTTCCATTAAATAGGGCATGTTCAGAAGAGAAAATTGCCACTATTTTCCCCTCTTACTTCACTGTCATCAAAAATTGATCCCATATTGCATCCTTATTTCAAAGAACGAGCTAAAAAAAATAAAATAAAAATTCCCACTCCTCAGAGCAGCAGCTGCATCAAGCTTTCCACCCCCACCCCCACCCCCCAAAAAAAAGAAAGAAAGAAAGAAAAGAAAAGGAAACGTGACCCATTGCGGGAAGAGCTCCTGCTGGCCCGGCTGAAGCTGTCTGTCGAGCTGTCCTGACTTTGGGAAGCACGTGACCTGGCCTTGCGGAGGGCTGGGCACTCAGCTGTGTGGGCAGAGGGGGTTTCGATCTGGTGAAATGCAGTGGAGAATGGGGAAATGGGGGAGGTTAATTTGGATCTAAATGGAGCGATTCGTTATCTCAATAAGAAACATCTCGTTTTCCAGGGAGACGGCTGCGGCTGCCAGATGCTGGCCTGCCTGTCTAGTCGGGGTGGTGGCTCGGCACAGGGCCCTACAGTCAGTCCAACCTCACCTCACCGCCTCTGCTGCCTGCCTGGTGGAGGAAGGGCGCTTTAATTGGGCCTATTTCTCAGTTCATCTGGCAGCATGTGAAGTGGTTTTTCATGTACAATATGAATAATAAAGATGGGGCAAAGGGGACGAGATAAGACTCTGGGGCCAGGATCAGGCACCTGGCATAGCTGAGCAGACAGGCTGTGCGTGAGACACTGGGCCACCTGAAAGCTAAGGGGTTTTTTGTATTTTAACCAGAAGACGGTCAGGTCAATTCTCCTGGGAGCCTAGTCTCACTTGCCCAGGGGTTAGGGGCTCGCAGGATGATGATGGGGTGTATGGAGACAAGTGGAAACCCCTCCCCTGTACTGTGAGTTCTGTGAGGTTGGGGCCAAATCCCACTTACCCTTCCTGTGTCTCCAGCCCCAACACACACCACAAATAATGTTGGCCATTCGCAGAAAGAAGAGGAGCCCTCAGGGTCACCTTTTCATTTATCCCTCACTGTGGTGTTTGTTGCAATGAGATAACACAAAACAAGGTGATCAGAGGCTGGGATGAAGGCCAGGAGGAGGACTAGCGGTGGACAGATTGAGGTGGCATTGGAGAAGTGGACCCCTGAGTGGGAACCAAGCAGGCCCTAGCCAGGAAAACCCACTTGGCTGGGCCTCGGTGGCAAGGCCTGAGACCTGTGTGTCTAGGAGCCAGCGCTCAGTCACCCCTTCACCTCCATCCCCAGAAGAAAGCTCCATCTCCCAGCACCTTAGAAAGGGTCAAGTACACACAGGGAGTTGTTTGGCTGAACGTGAAGACCCAGATACAGTGTGGGCATGTGTACATGGGTGTATGCTCTCCCGTCCTTGTGTGTGTACATATTCCCAAGTCTATACACATCCACATATGTTCATATGTGCACACTACCTCTTTCTCTAACTCAAAGCCTACCAGCCCCGGGATGGCAAAGCTGATGGTCACAAAGTCAGGATGAGACCCTGTACCCACTCTCAACTAGCCACAAACCCAACATCCCCTTGTATCCCTCAATGGAGAGCCAAGAGACCATAGTCACCCCCTTTCCTGTGGAGGTGGCCTTGGAAATAAGGTAGTAATGTAGGGCTCCAGAGTGTTGAAAAAGGCCTTACCCCAAGAGTGGTCTGGGCAAAGCAGTGGACTCTGAACGAGGTAGCCTGGAGGCTTCTACATCGCCTGAGGCTGGATTGACCTGGCGAGCTCCTAGTTCCGTGGGTTCAAAGAAGCAAAGCAGACCCTAAGAATGAGCATGTCCCAGGTAAGCCTTACCACTCCCCCTTTGCCTTGGTTTCTCCTTCTCTGAAGTGGGAGGAGGATGCAGACAGGATTTTCTGATGTGAATGGATGGCCTATGCTGCCCAAGCCAGCCAATGACTCCCTGTGTTCCTCCAGTGGGGCAATGGCCTCTATAATACAGAGCTGCTGGGGGCTGGAGAGATGGCTCAGTGGTTAAGGGCATCCGTTGCTCTTCTGGACCTGGATTCGGTTCTCAGTCACATGACTGACTAACAACTGTCTGTAACTCCAGTTCCAGGAAATCTAAGGCTCTTTCTGGCTCTGGTGGGTCCTGCACCCATGTGATACACAGACATATATGCAAACAAACATCCAGACCCAGAAAATAAAAATATAAAAAGACAGAACCATTGCAGCTGCTTCCACAGGGTCAATGATCAACAACTAAACTATAGCAGTCCACCCCAGTGCCGGTCCCTTGTGCCACGAGGGTCCCAAGCTGTGCCTATCAACAGAGGTCTTCTGGCTGACTGAGGGCAGAACACAAAGCTTTATATACCTTCTTTAGAGCCTCCTCTCCCCCTGTTTTTTATAGTGACATGGTCTCAGTATGTAGCTCTGACTATCCTGGAACTCATTGTGTAGACTGGGCTGGCCTTGAACTCATAGAGATCCTCCTGCATCTGCCTCCCAAGTGCTGGGATTAAAAGCGTGTGCCAGCCGGGCAGTGGTAGCACATGCCTTTAATCCCAGTGCTTGGGAGGCAAAGGCAGGCAGATTTCTGAGTTCAAGGCCAGCCTGGTCTACAGAGTGAGTTCCAGGATAGTCAGAGCTACACAGAGAAACACTGTCTCGAAAAATCAAAAAAAGGAAAAAAAGAAAAAGATGCGTGCCTCTACACTTGGCCTTCAGGGTCCTCTTGCCACTTACAGTCTTGGTCTAGCTTAGGAAAGAGCTTGGGCCGCCAAGATGATCTGCCCCTTGGGTCTCTTCCCAGATCCACAGTGTTTCCCTATTCATATTACTGACCCATGGCCAGCTGAAGATCCCCTTCTTCCTCAGAAGAGCTTCAGAGTATCTCTTGAGCTAATCAGTGAGTGGGGTGACGGATGTACCCACCCAGGCCCTGAGGGAACCCCTGCTTTTCCCACAATGAGCTGTGACTCAGACTGAGTACTTCTGAGCCTCAGCTTCATCTACACAATGGGGTGAGGAGGGTTAGTGAGCAGCGTTGAGGCCCGGTGATGTCATCACTTGTTGCAGATGTTCTTCCGGGTGCAGGAATTCCTGAGGCCACTCCCAGCCACACAGATCCCTCACTATGAACTCCAGGTGCTGGGATTACTGGTACGTGGCTCGACACCCAGCTCCTGTTTTCTTGTCAATACAATCAAAAGTAGATACTTTTATTTTCCCATTTTATGGGGAAGGAAAACTGAGGCTCAAAAAGCCAAAATCTCTCTGTTAGGGCGGATGTGAGTGCAGTGTGGGGCCTTCACCTGGAGGCTCTTTCTCACACCAAGTCCAACCCAAAAGGCTGAGAAAGCAGAGGCTGAGCCAGCCTGATTTAAGAGTCTCTCCCTTAGGTGTGGCATAGTGAGAAACTGACTCACAAAGACCCTTGTTCCAGTGGGCAGGGGAGCTGAAGTCTGAGTGGAAGTGGGAATGGTATAGATGCCCTAAATAGGCAGGTACATACTGCACAGTTACCACCCCACCCTCTCCAGCTGGTACCAAGGCTATGTGGCGGTTGCTAGGCATCTGTAGGGCCCAGGTGGGGCCTACCTGTCATGGAGCGGCCACGCAGCATGAGGTAGGCACGAGGCCCAGGCAGGAGCAAGGCCGCCTCCGCCTGCCCGCCCTCCTCTCACTTGGCAGCAGCACACAGAAGCCATTAGCGCCTGGCAGCCCGTGTCCCACAGCTCTGACAAACGCCTTAAATGTTGTCGCCACGGCTCCAGCTGTCCCGCCGGCCGCCTTTACTCCTCATAATAACCAAGTGTCGGGGCTGATTGCAGCAGCGGGGCGCAGCCAGTATTCAGAGCGGCTTTTACACTGGGCGTCTCCACCTGGCAACCAGTCTGTGCCCACCCTGCCTTCCACCTCCAGGCCTTTGTCTGGTTGTCACTTTTGCCAAGGCTCTCAACATGACCCCTGGGCAGTCGGTGCCCAGCCTTATGTCCAGGGTAGTACCCACATTGCTGCCACCAAAGCTAGTGGGCAGTCTCAGGCATCCACTCAAAGCCGTATCCTGGGTGGAATGGAAATACATGGCTTCAATTCCCACTCTTCCAGATGACCTCTGTGGGGAAGCCCAGCTTAGCCTTGGTGCCAGGGAGGCAGAGAGGTCAGAGGCTGGTGCTGGCGTGGATAAAGGCATATTCTGGTTAGAACTCTGCCATTTCATTGCTGCGTAGTCTTGGGCAAGTGGCTCATACTCTCTGAGTCTTGGACCCCTTGTCTATAGAATGAGAATACTGACTGGGATCCACAGAGCTGAGAGGAAGGATTGGGCAGAGCGAGGTATGGATAGAAATGAACTGCTCTGTGGAAAAGGTGTGGCCATGCGGCTTAGCATCCTGGGCCTAAATCCTTGGGCAGAACAAAGGTCTAGCTAAGCTGCTCACCCTGACCTGCTCTATGAATCTCCACTCCACACCTCTGTCCCACTTGGGACCCCTCTCCTCTGTCTGACCTTGTCCCTCCGGTTTCATCTGCGGCCCTCCTTCCCAAAGCCATCCTGGCTTAGGCTAATCACATCCTCCCTTGGAGCTCCCGGGGAGGCTCAGCATTTCTCCTCATCTGCCCCTTTTACTCTCATTCAGTCTAGCATCAAACTGATAGAAGCCCCATTTTAGAGGGTGAGGTAATCCAGGCTCAGCAGCAGGAGCGGCCAGCCATGCCATGGGTGAGCATCCTGGTCACTTCTTCAAATGGAGCCCCAAGTCCTGCTGGAACCAGGGTGTAAACTAAGCCCCATTCTCTCCAGAGCCTCTACCGGAGTGAACACCTGATGTGAGCTGTAGCCTGGGGTGCTTCCTTCCTGGGGCACCAGTTATAAGCATAGTATTCAGGCCTAGTTTGGGTTGAGGATGAGGTCTCTGGTCACTGGAGTCAGTAGCAGTGATGCTGCTCACCAGGAGACTTGAAGTGAAAGCGAAGGCAGCCATGGTGTAGTGGTGGCCATGGCAGAGGTGACACTGGCAGTAAAGGTGGTAATGACGATGCTGATTGTAGAGCTAATGGTGATGGATGATAACAGTGATAGACAGGGATGAAGTTAGTGATGAAGGATGCTGGTGACAATGGGAAAGATACCAATAAAGACGCTGTAATAAGAAATGGCAGTGGCTGGGGTCTGGAGAGATGGCTCAGAGGTTAAGAGCACTGACTGCTCTTCCAGAGGTCCTGAGTTCAATTCCCAGCAACCACATGGTGGCTCACAACCATCTGTAATGGGATCCGATGCCCTCTTCTGGTGTGTCTGACAGCTACAGTGTACTCATAAAATAAATAAATCTTTAGAAAAAGGCTGGAGAGATGGCTCAGCGGTTAAGAGCACTAACTGCTCTTCCAGAGGTCCTGAGTTCAATTCCCAGCAACCACATGATGGCTCACAACTATCTGTAATGAGATCTGATGCCCTCTACTGATGTGTCTGAAGACAGCTACAGTGTACACATATAAATAAGATAAATCTTTCTTTTTTTAAAAAAGTCTTTAGAAAAAAAAAAGAAAGAAATGGCGGCAGCGGTAACAAAGGTCATTTTGACTGTGAACATGGTGATGGTGGCAGTGGTAACAGGGAGCAACTGTGAAGACAGAAGCGGAGGCTTGGTGGAATGACAGTGACATCGGAGAGCTGGCAGGGTTCCCTGGGGAGAGTGTTGAGTAGCCTTGACCCATTGGTGGGTTGTGCTCCAGATGAAGACAGAACACGGTGGGGCTTGCCTGGTTCTCTTTTTCTTTTAACCTCCCATGAGCACAGCCTTGTGGGTAATGAGATGCAAATTGACAGAAAAGACAATGAGCCAGCCTGCGGCCGGTGGGGCAGCCTTTAGAGTCAGACTGATTGCCTTCGTGCCAATTTGCATGGCATTAGCTGTAGGCATCTCTTCCAATAGGCTTGCGCACTTTATCAGAGGTCACCTGTATAGTTACAGTCTACGAGAGGCTGTGATCCCAGACCACAGGGCCACTGCAGGGCCACCCTGACCCTAACCTAAACAGGGCTCCAGTGTGTGGTTCCAAAGGGCCTAGGGCTGTGGGCAAAGGCAGTGAATTAGGGGCTTCCTGGTCAGCCAAGGAGAGGTCCCCCAAGGGCTAGACCTAGAGGGTTTGCTTTGGTCAATACTATATGTTCAGCTAAGCACGAGGCACAGAAAGGTTACAGAGGCCAGAGGTAGGAGAGAAAACTGGCCCTGACCTAGCACGTCTCAGTATAAACTCAGGCTCTGTCCCTCAGCGGCATGGTGGCTGGCAGTCCTTCCAGGCCTTGGCTCCTCCAGTGTGCTGTGGATCCAGTAGGCCCCAACTTCATGGCTTCTGCATTAAAAATGATGACCATCCAGCAAGGCCTTCTCTGTGGTGTGCTTGGCATAGGTGGCCTAGGTCCATATCACATGTGGCAGCCCTCTGAATACTATGTCACCGTCACGGTCACTCAAGGTTCTGCCTGTGGTCTGCTTGGATTGTGAACTCAGAAGGACCTAGGTACAGTGGGTGTGTCAGGTTGCTAGCTAACCCAACCCTATTGTCCACAAGCCCAGCTTCTTCTCTCTATCCAGGGTACTGAAAATTTGCTCCCACCTGGCCTTAAGTCCCTGCGGCCCTTAAGTCCCTGCGGCCCTTGCTCTCTGAGCCTAACTCCCTCTGATCCAGCATAGGCCCAGACTTCACACCATGCCTCTTCCCCTCTAACAGGCAGCAATGGGACTGGGCTCTTCCCCTCTGCCCTCTGCCCTCTGCCCTCTGCCCTTTGCCCTCTTGCCCTCCCCACTCAACCTAGCCTTAACTCCCTTAGGTATATCCCAGTGCCTGGCCAGCCCCGCCTCCCTCTTCACTGTCCCACTCCCTCTCCTGAGGTTGGGCCTAATCAGAGCTAATCAGAAAATTATGAGCTGCCTGATTACTGATTAGATTTCTAATGTTAATAGAGTTGAGAAGGGCCTGCTCAGGCTATGTTTTAGGGAAAAGTATAAAAATAACATCATGAAAAAAGAGTACCATGGCTGGGTGAGGGCTTCAGTTGGGGTCGGTGGCCCAGGCTTGGCTTCCCAATAGGAACACTTTCCATAGCGTGGGGTCTGCCTAGCACCCTAAGTTCTGTCCATGAGTTTTCAAACCCAGGGATTTCTTACTGTAAGAGTCCTCTGGCAAGGTCTGTGTTCAGTCCAGTTGGGAGAAGTTAGGCAGAATGTAATGAAAAACTTATTGATGTGCCATACAACAGCAGAGCTGTGCTCACTGGCCTACACATGCCTAGCACAGGCCAAGCATACAGGAAGTGCTCAGTAAATATTTAGTGACAAGAGAACAGAGAGCCACATTTATGCCTTTCCTCGGGAGCCACCGCCCTTCACCTCTAACCTACCCAGTGATCTCTCAGTCACTTCCTTGAGCCACAGTGAGTGTTATCTGAGTGGTCGTTGGGGGGTGTTAGGCATGTGCCAGGAGAATGTAGTGGTCCTGAACCAGGGCATGGGGTGTCTGCTTCCCAGAGATTCCATGCTCCCCAAGGTCTGAACTCCTGAACTGATGAGGTATGCGTGTCACGCACACTCAGCTTCAGATTCCAACAGACTCCAGTGGCTCTCCTTCCTGTTTCATCACTGACTCAACAGCAGCAAGTGACCCTGTTGTGTTTAGAGTAAGGTTGAATCCCAGAGAGACAGGATTAGCAGTCCCGTCTGCACAGTGCCAGGTGACCCTGTGCTCAGACTCAGCCTCTCGCCCAGCCCACACCTTCCCTTCTGTGCCATCTTGGATCTCTGTCTGTCATCAATGCCACTGTGATTTGGTCTCTAGATCCCTTTGTTCCATAGAAATCCAGAGCCTCTGTCTGAGTGAATAGCCCCTTAGAGAGCCTCCTGACCCACCTCTGACCCCACTGACCACCATAGAAGCCTGAGGTCACTCAGTACTTTTGGCTGAACCGGCTCGTGTCTAGTATGCAGACTACATAAATTCATGAATCAAGTCCCTGCCCAGAGGATAACATCTGGGATAGAATCAGACAAAATATACAGTGATGTGAGCCCAGAAGGATCTGGAGCCTAGCCTAGCAGAGAACCACACTTGCTGGAGGGCATTGGTAAACACCAATTCTAAAAGAAATACAATGGGCAGTCCAGGCTCCGGGACCAACAAGAGTGTAGAACCTACATGAAGGAGGACAGTGTTCAAAGTCATCACAGTGGGGGAGTGACAAGGTTAAGACAGCCCTATTAAAAATGGCAGCTGAGCCAGGTGGGTCTGTGAGTTCCAGGACAGCCTGGCCTACAAAGTGAGTTCCAGGACAGCCAGGGCTACACAGAGAAACCCTCTGTTGGGGAAAAAAAAGCAACAGGATCTAAATATGATGACATATACCTGTCCATACTCTCAAATCAGGGGACAGGTACAGAAAGATTGCCTGATTTACATGCTGAATTTCAGCTAGCCAGGGCCACATAGCAAGACCCTATCTCAGAGACTACAAATTACTTAATTAATTTAAAAAAAAAATGTAACAGGAAGGAAGCGTGATCAGAGCATTCAGAAAACATTGGTATAGATATAGGGGCCAACATGGTGACACAGGCCTGTAGAGATGGATGCATTATGCCAGACACTTTAGATATGGAGGTCTGAGGTTGGGTTTGGGGGTTCTGGAAGTCTGATCCAGGCAGAAAGGGTCATCACTGGGATGATCATCATAAGGGATATTACAGCTTGGTGGCTTGGATGACGACATTGTTCTGGGTCCCTGCTGTGGCAGCACCAGGTTAGAGATCAGGCCAGGGTGTTGGGGGGATAATAAACAATTCTCAGAGAAGGTGATACCAAAGAGAGGGCAGCCCGTGACACAAAGGCGCAGAAGTTGGGCCATGCCAAGGTTAGACGGTCAAGTGCACTGAGGGGTATGGAGGGAACAGTCATCAGAGAAAGGGAAAGGGAAAACCAGGACCTGGGGATCGTATCCAAAATGAAACCATGTCTTCCGTCCAGACCCATTCTGTCCGTATCCCCACAGTTTCAAAGGGCTCTGATTCCCATTATACAGGTTGAGAAACTGAGATCAGAGAAGTGATGACAGTTGCTGAGCCTCAGGAGCACAGGCCTCCAGCATGGGGGACAGGTGGAAGAAGATCACATCGTCACCCACAAGACCTGCATTGTCTGCCTCCAAATGTAGCCTGCTGAGAGGGCAAAATGCACCAGTGTGCTCCGTGATGCCCCTCCCTGGTGCTGTCTGTGTGGCTTGGTAAAGGTTGAGAAGCGTGGCTGAATATACTATGTCAGAACTCAATGGAAGCAAGTCGGCTTAACTTATTGGACGATCCCCCTGCTCACTATGGACTAATTCACCTGTAGAGATAGACAGGTGTCATGCTGGGGCTCAGGCAGGGCAGGGGCGGGGAGGGTAGGTACAAATGAGGACTTCTCATTCATTGACACCCCCAAAGGGTTAGGCAGAGCTAGACATCACCTCGGACAGAGCTCCTTCAGTCTCGGGGTGCACGAAACGCAACCCTCATCTCAGTGCTGCTTGGTAGAAAGCGCTTATTCACAGCGAGGATCTGTTTATTGGACGTAGTGGTTTATTTCTTACCAGGCACTCTCTAGGCAGGGTTAGGAGTTAGGGTTAGGGTTAAAGTTGGGTTAAGGTTAGGGGTTAGGGTTAGGGTACCTAGAGGTAGTAGTAGTACAATGACCAAGTTGGTCAAGGACCTGTGAGACACCACACACAACACACATATACCACATCACACCATACCGCACGTGCACGCACACACACACACACACACACACACGCACACACACACACACGCACACACACACACTGTCCAAGAGCCCTGTGTGGCTATCTATGTCTACACCCAGCCCTCCTAAGGCAGCCTGTTGCCAGAATGGATCTTTTCAGAGGGTCCACTTTCCCCTGGGTCCTGGAACTTGCTTTGGAAACTCAAGCTGATCCCAACAATATGTGCTAAGCCTCAGACTTCCCTTTCTTCATCCTGTAGATATATTTGGCTGCCATCCAGTGACACAACCCACTCTTTCTGTGCAGGCCAGTGTTCTTGTTAAAGCTAAAGCAGTCAAACCACTGGAACTGATGGCCACCTGTGGGTACACTTGCCTCCTCCGCTCCCTCGGAAGAAGTGTCTTCAAGCTAATAACTTTCCTCTTCTTAGTGTTAAAATGCACCCTGCCCCCTCCCTCCTCCCCCTCCCTCTCTTTCTCTCTCTCTCTATCTCTGTCTCTATTTCTTTCTCCCTCTCCTTCTCCCCCCCCCCCATCTCTCTCCCTCTTTTTCTCTCAACATACCTGTTACAGAACAACGTGGTATTTTGCATGTGTGTCTTCCCTAGAGACTCAGTCTTTAAGGACCCAGTAGTTTTCTGGGGGAAATTTGTGTGTTCTGAAAGTCACACCTTGGGGGCAGCAAATAGGCCCCCACCCCACCCCCCATCTCCATCCCAGACCACACTTTATAGCTTCCTTTTTGTCCTAGAAAATTGAAACATATACTGTCTCTTCCATATGGCACAGAGAAGTTCAGGAATCAATAACCAAGCAGACATGGTCCACAGGGACCTCGGGGGGCCTAGGCCAGGGGTAGAGAAGCCGCTTCACACCTGCAGAGAGAAAGACCGCCACTCTGATGAGTTTCTCCGTGTTACATGTGTTCTGACCTTTTTATAAGAAAACAAATTCACTTTACTATTTTATATATTTTTAGCAACTCATGTCGTGTGCGCGAGTGGCCTGTGAGGGAAAAGGTTAGGAAACCTGTCACTGTCAACAGCCGCAAGCCCCTTTCCTGCAGCACGGGCCATCCCGGGGCTGTTCGCAATTTGCCTGTTTTGGTTGCTGGAATTAGGGTGAGGGGTTTAGGGTTTGTTTTCCATTGCTCTGGTGGTAATTTTATCTTTATGTTGGAAGCAGAGTTGGGATGGATGAAGGGAGGGACCGATGGGTCCCCATCACAGAACATGTAAGCCATGGATCTGGCTGGCCTGCTCTGCCCAACTGGCACACTTTTCCTCATCTCTTGGGATTCTATAAAGTAGAAGACTGAGACAGGACCTTCCCTCAGAAGGTCATGGTCAGTGAGCTCATGCATGCAAAGCACTGAGCTCATTCCATGCTGTAGTAAGAGGCCTGAGTCAGGAAGGCACCAACAGCCCATGTTCTGGACACTGTCCATTTGTGCATGCCCAATCTCAGACCACAAGAGGTGCAAGGATGGGTCTGAGCTGGGGTTTGTTCTACTCCCTGACTGAGGTGCTTAGATGGAAAACCATTGCCAGGGTGGCAGGGAGGAGAAGCACGCAGCGCCGGCTCCCCTCCACGTCTGCTCCTATTGTTGGCCCTAGGTCTCCAACCCCTCTGTGCTGAGCTGCATCTTGCTTCGTTATTATGCAGATATTTTAATTATGCAGATATGTTTTTAGACAGTTTTAAATATGTATATTATTTACTCATTAGACCATAACAGCTCTGGAAATTGGAAATCTGTATTTAGTATCTAGCAGTGCACAATATGGATCTAATGTGGGGGCCTTGGGGAAGGAGACAACGGGAGAGGGCTGGGCTGGGCGAGGCTACTCGGTGGAGCTGCTGGGCACAATGTCATCCGGACCCAATGACACTAAGATTAGTTGGTAAACTGTGGACACTTCTGAGGAACCACTTTACTGATCTTTCTTCTTGGGTAAAGGACAAGGAAACCACTTAGGGAACAGCAGGTAAGCCCAGCCAGCCAGTCCCACCTGGCCTGACCAACCCCTGCCCTGAGGGGCCTATAGTCCAACCCTCCTGGGCTATGGCATTAGGTAGACCTGAAGATGCCTCATCCACCACTCCCTGATCAGAGGTCTGTGGCAGTGGCACTAAAACTCTGCCTCAGTCTCTTTGACTACAAAAGAATCCCATTTTAGGCACCCGACAATCCTCCATCTGGCCTATAAACTGCATTATTCTGTGAAGCCTTGGCCTAGGTAGGTGCTGGGCATGTCTAATGCTAGCTAGGCTGTGACTGTGACAGCCCTCTTGTGGTTTCTCAGAGCATCTCTCTGGTTCTACCACCACACTGCTCTGGACTCACTGACCCTGGCCTCTACCTCAGAGCTCCTCTCTCCATCCCAGCTCCCACCTGGCTCATCCCACCCACCCCCTGGACCCCAGAACTCAGCATCCAGCTCATCACAAGTTCAGTGCCTTTCACTCCAAGCCTCTCATATCCTCTTGGAAGTGGCAGCAGCTGTAACCAATTAAAACCCCAAACTCTCCAAAACCTTTCCCTCTGGCTACACAATTGAACAAGTCCTGCTTGATGGACATTTGCTTCCAGGGCCTTCTGCCACCTGCTCTGGGTTGAGGGGCTCCCAGGCGAGACAGGAGAGGAAAGGTAAGAAGTGAGGCCCTGTGGGAGCGTGCAGGGGTTGTAGAGGATGGCCCACCTGCTCTTGCTTCCTCAGTATACCCAAGCCCGGCCCAGCCCCAGATGTAGGGACTCTGACCCTCCAGGTGTTGTCTATGGCCTGGACACCTTATCTCACACCATCGTCTGTCTCAGTCCCCCTAAGCTAAAGACATTTAACTTACTGAAACTTAAAGGTACTGGTGGCCCACTGCTCCCCAGGAGAGTATTGTCCCCAGCCCAGCGCGCAGCCCGTCCCCTTCTTTCTTGCCTTTTCTTGCAAGAATGGCTCCCAGAGCTCAGGGAAATTGATTGTTAAGTGAAACTCTCTGATAATTGCCTCTGAAATGCCTGCTGTTATCATGATGGACTTGGCTGTGAACAGCCCTCCTCAGAATCCCACTGTGGTTTCCTCCAATGCCAACCACGGTGGGGACACCACAGACCAGGCAAGACACCATCAGCAGCTTCACAGCGGCAGCTTGCCCTAGGCATCCCCTACCCTGCAGGGTGTGGTAAGGAAAAGAGGCCCTGAGAGGCCAAACCACAGACCTGGGAACGCAGCCCTGACCGCACCGGGCAAAGCTCAAGCCCAGCCCTCTATCCAGGTCCAGAGATAATCTGGCCTTGATTTTAACAAATGTTTAGTATATACCCACTATATGCTAGGATCCAAGTTACCCTAAATTTCATAGCAACCAGGCACTGTCCATCACTGAGCTCAGAGATCAAGATGATAGACTCAAGGAAGGTTCCCTGGGTGTCATAAGGGAACATCTTCTGGTGCCTGGAAGGAGTAGGGATTTGTCACAGGTGAGGGAGTGAAGAAAGCGTGGAGTGGAACCAGCAGGGCCCTGGTAGCGGGAGGACCAAGGATGGATCCAAGAGCACAACCAAGAGTCTGAACAGGGAGTCACTCCCGGGGACTGTCACTCAGGGCTCAGGCTAGGAACAGAGTGCATACACAGCAGATACCCTGAGGACAGGACCAAACTGAGGCTCCAGCTTGACCCAGAGTAGCCTGTCTGCCCCTGGCCCATCCCAAGGGCACTAGAGAGGTAGGAGGAAGGTAAGTCTTGGGGGAATGGGAGGACCCTTGTCTACCCCAAAGCAGGCCTGACTATTGCGGGCTTTGTAAAGACTGAGGACCAAAGCAGAAGGTGCTAAGCTGATAGCCCCCAAATACACATAAGGATGTGCCCTACCTGGTAGACACAATGGGAAGCCCACAGTCTAGGCAAAGGCTAAAGGAAACTTCCAGAGAGAGAGTGGCTAATCAGGCAGAGGAACAGATAAGAGAGGAAAGCCCTCAAGTGGACAAGAACGTGCAAGGAAAAACCCTACTGGACAGGGTACCTATGAGAGCTGCAAAGTTGAAGAAATGGGGCTGCCAAGAGCCCACTCACCCTCCACGTGGATTAGTTACTACCTGCAGTTCACAGAAAGATCTGGAGGGCCAGAGAGGTGAAACCATTGCTTGAGGAAACCATGTTGAATGCAGGCCAGGACTTCAGGGGTGGTCCCTCTACCCCTCACCCTCTCACCCCCTCACTCTCAGGCCTGATGGGACCTTGAGCAGCAGGGGCCTGCCCACTTCACCCTATCCCACTGCCTGGCCCTTCCTTCCCACACCACTAGACCTGCCTATTTAGCAGTTTCTACACGTCCAGCGCCCGGGGATGGACTGATTGATCTGTAACACCAAAAAAATAATAATGGCTTGATCGTTACTGAGGATTAAAAGTAATCCTTCTGCTGTGGCTATTGCAACTCCGTTATTCACGAGTCAGCGGGCTGACCCAGGCCTTTGAGCCCAGGAGACTCTGTGAGCTTAAGGAGACCAAGGACTGAACCCTCCCTCCTGAGTGCTCCCTTACCTTATCTGCTAGGCTATGAAGCCTGAGGATTCCCCATATTCTTAGCACCCATGAATCCTAGGGTCAAAGGCGTGTGCTGACAGTATGAAAGGACAAGCACATAAGTGTGCACATGCACACACACACACACACACACACACCGGCTGGAGGGATGTAAAAACAGAACATCAGTAGAAGGATAAAGGAGCAGATTCCTTAGAGCCATGGTTCAGTTTGAGGTCTTCAGCCCCATTTGTTCTCCCTCTTTTCTATACTAAGAGGCCATAATCTGGTCCCCACATTGCCTTAGACATGGCAGTTATGAAAGGTAATGGCCTCTACAGAGCCCCCATGTAGCCTCAAGTCCCACTCTGAGGTACATCTTGGGTCCCAGGGAAAATAGAGGTCCACTAGATAAGAGGAGGGGAGAAGCTCTGGTTCCTTGAGGCTCCTGCTCTGAGGTGTATCTTCAGGGGCTACTTCCCTGGACTTGGTGGATCTTTTAGCCCAAGTATAGAGCTTTACACCTGGTGCAGTGTGATACCCACTTAAAATGTCACACATACCTTCACAGAAAGGTACTGCAGAATTATGAATTTGGAGGTCTCATCCATCCTAGGGGTTCAAGCCAAAAGGAGGATTCAGGATTTAAGAGAAGAAGAAAAAGGAGGAGGAGGAGGAGGAGGAGGAGGAGGAGGAGGAGGAGGAGGAGGAGGAGGAGGAGGAGGAGCCAGAGTCTAGCAAAGCCTCAGAACTCTTTCAAATGAAGGGCTTGGGGGCTGGTGATATTCACATGATCAGATCTACACTCTGAGATAAGGTTCCAGGTCTTGAGTGTGAAGTGGATTCAGGAGGACTCAATCTGTGGAGCGGGATCACCGGAGTAGGGAGTGGATAGTAGTCATTTGAGTGATGGCAATGTGGAAGGTAGGTGGCAGAAGTTTCAAGAGAAGAAGGTTTATACCAGGGCTGAGGAGATGTCTCAGTGGGCAAGCGCTTGCCACGCAAGTGTAAGGAACAGAGTTCGATTCCCAGAACCCACATATAAGCTGGGTGGCTGTGGCAGCCTGCCCGTACTCCCATCATTCAGGAGGTGACGACAGGATCCCCAGACAAGCTGGCTAGCAAGACCTATCACATCAATAAGCCCTGTGTTCAGCAAGAAACCCTGCCTTATTAAAGTCACATGCATACACACATTCTGTGTACATACACCTC
>JADRCD010230042.1:0-29506 GCA_019843815.1 Montemys delectorum | reverse complement strand
ACTTCTGAGTCATAGAGAATGTGAAACCATAGCTTAAAGAGATAGTCAATTATTATGGAAACATAAAGGTAATTGGTGATGATGTTTAAGAAAAATAATTAACAGTTTTCTTAGCTTTCTGCTTACTTCTAAATGAAGACAGTTATTTCTTTTTACACATAAATTCTATTAATTTATTTTGCTCTTATTTTTAATGAAATTTCACTCTTAATTTCCAGCTTTACTTTATTTCCTAAACATGCTCCTTAATATAGTGTTCAAATAACAGTCATGACCAGCTAGACAAGATATAACCAATGTGCAATAATGGCACTTTTTTGTTGAAGGGTGGAGTATGGGGTAGAAATGATATAATTGGAATACTTGTATAAAATTATCAAAAATATAAAGGAGTTTAAAGAAATAGTGTGATAATTTTTAATAGCCTGTGAAAAAGCCCTCCTTATTTCAAACTCCTGGAAAATGTCAATTCAATGAGCTGAATATAGAAGTACTAATCAATTAGTTATATACTTCAAATGATTACATATTCCCCTCCCCTAGATATATCACATGATCTCCTAAATTGTACATTGAATATATTGCCAATAAATTATTCTTTGTAATGATTTAGAGGCTCCCAAATTATTTAAAATAGAACTAAATCCTAAAAACTATAGATGAAAGAAACTTTAAAAGCCATAAATAAATGATATCATATATTGTTTAATGAATTAAAATAAATAATAATTTTAAAATCTTGATTCTACTCAAAATAATCTATAGATAAATCTGCTTGATATTTTTCATAGTAGTTTTTAGGGAAAAAAATTCTAATATTTATTAGGGACTATGACGTGCTCATGTCTTGGTCACGGTTCTACAGCTATGAAGACACATGGTGACCAAACCAACTCTTACCTTTTAAAAATGCATTTAATTAAGGGCTTGCTTACAGTTCCAGAGGTTTCATCCATTGTCACCATGGTAGGCTGTGTGCTGGAGTAGTTGAAACTTATATCTTGATCTACAAGTATAGTGACCTCAAGTCTAGCTCCCACCACCAGTGACATAGTTCCTTCCACAAGGCCATACCTCCTAATCTGTTCAAAAGGTTCCAATCCCTAGTCACTAAACACTCAAATGTATGAGCCTACCAAAGCCATTTTTATTCAAACCACCAAAACTCCAAATGAAGGAACCTCGATCAAATAGAAGAAAGTTGGAGACATTACATTACAAAGTTTTAATAATCAAAATATCCTAATACAAACATATAAACAGCTATGTAGACCAATGATATAATTTTAAAAAAATCACATAGAAATTCTTCTTTTGATGATGAAACCATTTTCCCCAAAAATACCAGGAGCACAGGATGAGGGAAAGAAGAGTATCTTTAATAAATTTGTGCAAAACTAAAAATCCATAGTTAGAGTAAAATTTAACCATTAAGGCCAAGTAATCAATTAATAGCAAGAGTAAATGGATTAAACCCTATCCTGTGAACACTGATACTGTGAAAGTAGGAAGGGGAAGGACTGTGACATTTGTCAAAGTTAGATAGTTCATCCTCCTACCACCATGATTCCAGAAAAAAGACTCAGACTCAACATATATTTGCAACTACTTTGGCCATATTGCTAGTCTTTCCTTTGACTACCCCTTAACTGAAAATAACCCACTTATTCTAATCTATGTTCTCCCACTACCCTGGCTATCTGTACTTAGGTACCATGTATCTGTCTTGTTACATCTTCTTAAGCAAATCTCTTGCACCTGAGACTACCTCAGAATCCTGTCTGTCTACAGGATGCCTCACCTCCTATTTTCTGCCTAAGCTATAAGACATCAATTTCATTTTTGGCAGATGCTGTGTCCATACAGATACAAGATACTTTCTCTACAGATGTTCATCTGTCTGGGAAAGGACATTTTTAAGTATGAACCCAAAAAACAAAGGTGAAAAACTAAAATAGATTCTTGGGATTCTGTTGAACCAAGAATTATTGAAAAATTTGCAAAAATATTATCTGACAAGGGGTTAAAATCTAGTACACAGATAACACAAATGACTCACTAGCTATAAAATAAACAGTCTGATTCAGAAAGGTAAAGGACATGTAAAGGAAATTTGGAAATAAGACACAAAGAAGTCTACTCTAAAAGGTACACAAAATTGAAATCACTAATATGAGAAAATATAAATTCACATTGTTATAATTTAAATTCTTTCCTATTAGAACAAAAAAAGAAAAGATGACAAATATTGACAGGGTGAGAAAAAAGTTTACAATACAGGAAGGGAGCTCCCTGCCTTTCATGGAAAAGAGGGTCTTCAAAACTTTATGACAGATCTACTGTGGGAGGCAGAAATCCTACAACTGAGTATATCCAAAGGAAATTAAGTTAGTACGCCAGGGAGATAGCTGGAGTTCAATGATAATTACAGCTTTTAGCATAGCATCCAAATAAGGAATCAAAGGGAGCCTTGACACACTCCATATCCTCAATTCAATTTGGATCACAGAAATCCTTTCCCTGGCAAAAGTAGAGATAATCTCAGATAATGCTCAATAGGATAAAACAGACCCAAGAAAATACCTCGATCTAACAAAAATCTGGAATGAAAAGCAGCATGGGGACAAAAGTAAGTTACTGCAATCTAGAAAGTATAGGAAACAAATGTTAGTTGGACAGGAGAATAAGTGCACAAAATCTATTGTACAACATGAAGATAAGTCAATTATGTAATTTATAATTTTAAAACAGGAGAGAACAAGTTTGAAATGTCTTCATGCTAAATAAGTGTGTGGGGTGGTGTTTTCAGTTTGATTCTTTTTTCTTTTTTTCTATTTTTTAAATTTAATCTTTTATTTATTTATTTTACACTCCAGATTTTATGCCTTCCATCCACCCTCTGACTGTTCCACATACCATACCTCCTCTCTACCCCTTGTCTCCAGGAGGATGTCCTCACCACCCATTACCCACCCAACCAGATCTTTAAACTCCCTGGGCCTCCAGTCTCTTGAAAGTTAGGTACATCTTCTCTGACTGAACCCAGACCCGGCAGCCCTCTGATGTACATGTGTTGGGGGCCTCATAAAAGCTGGTTTCTGCTACCTAGTTGGTAGTCCAGTGTTTGAGAGATCTCAGGGGTCCAGGTTAATTGAGACTGCTGATACTCCTATGGGGCAACCTTATTGGAGGACCAGTTTGATTTTTGAAATCCATATTTTGAAATGAAGAAATTGAATCCCATTATTTGTCTTATGAATGTTATGATGCACTCATGCAGACACACACACACACACACACACACACAGAGAGAGAGAGAGAGAGAGAGAGACAGAGACAGAGACAGAGACAGAGACAGAGACACAGAGAGAGAGGCACCCACCCACACACTTAAATACAATTTTTCTAATAAGTATGTAAAGCAATGTGAAAGTGTATTAACTTAAGTCACTCAATAATTTGCTCATATTATTCAAGCATGATATTTGAAAATTACATAATTTTGATTTAGCAATTAAAATTATATTTTTTTAGAAAACAGATTGCTTTAATTTTTGTTCTACTCAGCTCATTGCATTTCTATACTCCAGTATTCCTATTCCAGTATTCTTCTCCTCCACTAACCTATAAGCTCTTAAGAAGTCAAAATTAGAAGGTATCTGTTTATGCCCACTGTACATGTTCTAAAGGCTTGTATATTGTGAGATTTAGTATCTATTCCTCTGTCAGAGAACATCTGGTTTGTTTCCAGCTTCTGGCTATCATAAATAAGGCTGTTATGAACAGAGTGGAACATATGTCCTTATTACATGTTCCAGTATCTTTTGGGTATACTCCCAGGAGTGATATAGCTGGGTTCTCAGGTAGAACTGTTTCCAATTTTCTGAGGAAATGCTAGACTGATTTCCAGAGTGGTTGTACCAGCTTGTAATCCCATCAGCAGTGGACAAGTGTTCCTCTTTTTCCACATCCTCACCAGCAGCTGCTGTCACCTGCATTTTTGATCTTAGCAATTCTGACTGGTGTGAGGTGGAATCTCCTGGTTGTTTTGACTTGCATTTCCCTTATGACTAAGGGTGTCAAACATTTCTTTAGGTGTTTCTCAGTTATTTGAGATTCCTCAGTTGATAATTCTGTTTAGCTCTGTACCCCATTTTTAATAGAGTTATTTGGTTCTCTGAAGTCTACTGAGTTCTTTGTATATTTTGCATATTAACCCTCTATCAGATGTAGTGTGGGTAAAGATCTTTTCCCAACTTGTGGGTTGCCATTTTGTCCTACTGACAATATCCTTTGCCTTTTAGAAGCTTTTCAATTTTATGAGATCTCATTTGTCAATTGTTGATCTTAGAGCCTTAGTTGTTGGTGTTCTGTTCAGGAGATTTTCCCTTGTGCCCATGTGTTAGTATTCAATCAATGATGAATATCAGACTAGTGAAAATATACAAAATAGAGGGGCAGAGAGGTTGAATTGCATGAAAACTGCAAAGGATGACTGTAGTAATAAAGGGAGATTTGGTTATTAAGAGGAGTCTGAGAACATTTCACAGAGACAAAGAAGATAGATGTAAGATTTAGAAGAGATTTTTGAGAGGAACAAGAGACTATTCTGAGCAGAGAGAAGGATGTTTTAAAATAGGTTGAGAGATACAGAAGTACAAAATGGATTTGAGAATTACAAATAGCATGTTGCAAAAAAACAACATATTAAAGAAAATGGAAAAACATAAACATTTTCAAAACATCATATAATAATTAACTGAGGAAATTTTGTAACATAATGCTCAAACATTTTAATGAAGGATTAATAAATAATGAATGATTATATGAGTGAATGACTGATGGATTGATCCAACTCTATGGAGGAATAATGAGAGCCTTATCACAAAATGTACTTTTAAATTTATTTTTAGTCTCAGTACAAAAGGAATTTAATTTATTATTATAGGCATTGGGTTAATCTGACAAGCAAGTAAGGTAAACTTTGTCATGTCCTATAGTAGGAGCTAGTCATGGCTCAAATAAACCAGCAATTTCCAGATAAACAGTGAATGAACATTTAACTATCTTTGCCAACAGCATTTTTGCCTAGTGAAATGAGCTTCCTGGTTTTATGCAAAATATATGATATCATGTACCTGTCATATAAAATATTATTTTACTTAAGTAGAATTAGAGTCTCATATAATGTAAGCAAACAGATGGTAATTTTTAAGTATATATTTACATAGTGTTTATTTAATTATTTCCTTACTCTAATGATAAGTAATTATTTTTAAGTACAACTTTTTTCTTGCTTTAGCTTATTGAAAATAGCATACAAATTTGACTAATAGATTGGATTTATAAAGCAATATAAAGGCATTTATTAGAATTGCATGAGCAAATGTAATTGCTTCTTATATATGAATAGCTTATTGAAGAGAACTCCATCAAAAATCTCTGACTTTTCCTAAATTAACTTTAATGAAAAGAGAAATATCATAATATTCCAACTGAAAAAAATCTACAACAGAAATGAGTCCTCTTGCAAATAAAATGCTTTATGTTTGTTAGTTCTAAGATTATTTATTCAAGATACTTTAATGGTTATTGTCTGATTGAGTAAAAGGAGACTCATGTGTAGGGAGAGAGATGTTATTTTAAAATCATCACAATGAGCAGGTTATGTGTACCAAATTCAGATATGTTTTGACTTTTATTAAAAATATTTAGGCAAATTATTTAATTTGGTTTTTAATGAAAATTGTGATTGTATTATTTCCCTTCCCCCAATTTCTCTCAGATCCTTTCTGCCTCCATTCTCATCCAAATTCATGTTCTCTTGTCCTCCCCATCCCTCCTCTAAAAACAAACAGAAATTCAAAATAGAAAACAATAAGCAAAAAACAGAAAAATGAAAACATGTCCACAAAATATACATGAAGTCCCACTTAGTGTTGGCCAACAAATGCTAGGCATGGGGCCTGGCCTGGGGTGTGTGATTGATATACCAGTGACTTTCCACTGAGAGAGAACACATTTTGCTTTCCCAGAAGTAACCAACTGCAAAGAGTTTCTTTGTTAGGGGTAGGACTTTGTTTTCACTTCTCTACGTAAAGGCTAAGATTTAGTCTGGACATAATAGGTCCTCTGCATGCTGTCACAATCTCACTGAGATCATCTGGGTTTCAGTCACATTGTGTATGATTGTTCCTTGGAGTCATGGAACAATTTTGGCTCTTACAATATTTTTGCTTCCTTTCCAAACAGATCCCATAATATGGAAGGGAGGAATTTATAGAAGATAACCCACTTATGGATGAGTTCATCAAAGTCTCTCACTCTCTGTGCTGCCCAGTCGTGGTTATCTGTGTTAAATATGACCTAGTGCAAGAAGAAGCTTTTCTGATGGTGGCTGTGTTACGCACTTATCTATGGGTAATCAAACTTCATTATGGGTCATTTCATTGCTAAATTCTTTTAGCAAAATATTAATAGTAGGTTTTTCTATAGGTCTCATTGACCTTTGTAGTTTTAGGGTCTTGGATACTAGCAGTGTCAGGTATAGCTTACATCTTATGAAGTGGGCTGCAAATCCAATTAGAAAGTGCTGGTTCACTCTTTTAACATTTATGTCACTGATGTACTAGTATATCTTGCATACAGGTCATTGTTGTTCATAGGCTTTGTAGCTGGGTTGATTATTATTCTTCTTTTCTGGTACCATGAAGAGTACTTCTAGAACTATGATGTACAGTCAGTAGGGAAATGTGTCTTGTTGACATCAGGGCCTAATCAAAAACATATAATTAAACAATCAATGTTCCCACAAAGATCATGAGCCTAGGAAATCCCCTACCCTGATGGCACCTATAAGACCCATTCTTGTACCGCTCATTATTTTGGATTTAAAACACTAGACCATTTGAGGGGGGTTGTTTGTTGGGTTTTATTTTTGCTTTGGCTTTAACTTTTTAAAATACTAATGGTTCCCTGGGAGCTCTGAGGGCACTAGTTAGTAATTGTTGTTCGTCCTAAGGGGCTGCAAACCCTTCAGCTCCATAGAACCTTTCTCTAACTATCAAGGACTATACAGGGTGGGATTGAATATACTGGCAGCAGGTGTATAGTAGAGGATTGAAAATTCGATCATCAATAGAAGGAGAGGACCTTGGCCTTGTGAAGGTTTTGTGCCCCAGTGTAGGGGAATGCCAGGTCCAATAAGTGGGAGAGGGTGGGGTGACAGGCATGGGGAAGGGGGAGGCAAAAGGGGTTTGTTCTTGTTTTTGTTTGTTTGTTTGTTTTGGAGGGGAACCTGGGAAAGGGAAAATGTACATGTAAATAAAGAAAATACCTAATTAATAAAAAAAATACTAATGGTTATATATTGAGAATCTGATAAAATAAGGAAAGATTTATAACACTAAATCCAAGAGACAAATTTTAAAGGAATACTCTGTGAGGCAGTAGCCACTGATATCAACAGAGATAAAAGCAATGAAGAAAGCCAAACATAAAATAAAGTTGTAACTACTGGCAGATTTATGAATAAGACTTACTTTTTATATTTAGTAAGTTAAACAGCTTTTGTTTCTTGTAGAATTTTTTTTTAAAAAAAAATTGAGTATACTGATAGTTTGTAAGGTGTAAACAACCTTATCTTAAAGTGACTCTTGAGGCCATGGAGACAAAAAGCAGTAAAAGAAAATAACCTTTTGAGTTAATTTCATCAAGGTGGGATGATTGGTAACACAAAAATCAACTTCTATCTTTGGCAAGACTCATCTATCAACGTTGTTTAGCTACTATAATTTGTAAGTAGCTATGCTACCCACACATTAAAGATTCTAACTGGAGAGGTAATGGATATATGGTATATGGATAATATCCATTCTTTAAATTAGGAGTCTCTATAGTATGTTCTGTTATTGGGCCATGTATAGGGAAATTCCCAAGGCTAGATTTGCTTTGGATACAAAATCACATGTAAACATTTATCTGAAGACAGTTGTATGTACACAAGTACCAAAATTATGTTAAGTCAGAGTGTACTTAGTAAAAACCAAAGTAGAAAGTTTAATTTCTATCTGTAACTGAGAGGGGGGAAATTAACTTTTTGAGGATTTATAAGGCTTTGTTTGTTTTGATTTTGTTTTTATTTTTTTCTACCAGTAAATTTTCTTGGGTCATCTCAGTCTTCTGAGGGATTAGTCCCTTTCTTCTCTGGAGATTGGTCAATCCATCTTCCAGTGTTAGGCCTCTTTGTCTTTATGTGTTTGACATGGATGCAGGCGTATCTTGTACATTTACTTGCCCAAGCACCTGCATCTTTGCATTTACAGTATGTGCTTTCATATCTAGGACTTTATAGAAGGGCTAATGTGAAGTAGCGACTTCTGGTTTCCTTGGAAAGTCAGTAAT
This sequence comes from Montemys delectorum, assembly GCA_019843815.1. Taxonomy (NCBI): domain Eukaryota; kingdom Metazoa; phylum Chordata; class Mammalia; order Rodentia; family Muridae; genus Montemys; species Montemys delectorum. Next base: position 21,103 of record JADRCD010230042.1, on the reverse strand, counting down.
GTCAAATGATGTTTTGCTGAGGCACACAGCTGAAAGGATATTTTGCTATAACAGACATTCAAAAGGATGCCTATTGTTTAGAAGGAATACAAATATGACCTCACAAACAGTGGGTGCTTGAGTATTGGTTTGCCTTGCTCAGCCTCACTAGTGTTCGCTAACAAGATGCATATATTGGTTCATTGTACATTGTGTTGCTGAGCTTCACTTGTGTTGGCTTCTTCAAGAGAAACTTGCCAAAGAACTCCTGAGGTCTTCCACAGACCAGTTGGGCCAGTTGGTGAACCTTGTAGTTTCTTCTGGATTGAACTGCCCTTGCTGACTCCTTTGTAATGTCTGCTGAATGGACTGGACTAAAGTCATTGATTCTTCTGTGGTGTCTGCCAAGTAGATTGAGCTGCAGCTGCTGATTCATGTTTGGTGTTTGCTAGCGGACAAGACTAGGAACAATGAAAATTGGTATCACCCCCCCCAAAAAAAAACTATTTCCAAACAGGTTCACTTACCCCATATCCTAATAACCTTTCTTTTTTACTATCTCTTGTGGGTGGTGGGCTAGAAAGGAGATTGAGCCCTTTTTAAGTAGGCTGTAAAAAATATATGTGCCTACAATGAGGTGGCTGTTGGTAGCTAAAAGGAATATGAGTCCTTGTCTTTCTACTTATCTCTTCTTTGTATTTTCCTTCAGGTCTTAGTGTTTGAAAACTGTGAAGGCAGTGTCCTACAGATGAGTCTCCACTGTCAAAGGCATGCTAAGATAAAATGAATGCTGGAAAGGATGAGGCTATGTGGTCTTATGAGTAGTTGCTCCCCCTTTACAAGCACACTTGGGAAAATGAAAGAATGATGGGAAAGTCAAAAGAAACAGATTGATTGGCATTACGGATGCACTGGTAAGAAAGAGGAGAACACCTTTGTAGACTCTTTCCAAGGTCCATGATTCTATTAGGGTTCCTATCATATTGTCCACCTTCAACAGCCCCAAGCCTCTGCAGTGGTATAAACTGTCTCTGGAAGAAAATAAAACAGGAAGTAGAGGGGAAAAAAGGAAGGGAAGCATCTTGAGTCCCTTGAGTTAAATGCTTTTAGGAGATTAGAGACATGAATCTTACCTCCTTACTAACAGCTTGTCAAACTGTTGTAGGCATGCAATGCTGGGCATTTGCTCATATTTCCATACTCCTATGTCCTGAAATGAAGACTTTCACCAAGAACGTGAAGAGATGCAATACCCTGTTGTAAGTAGTCTTGTTGCTATCTGAGGCATGGTAATGTCTGGGCCTGTGCTGCCACCAAGACCCATGTCTGGGTCTGTGGCACTGCCACAGAAGGGGTCTGGCCCATGTTACTACCACCAACAACCATCTGAATTTCTATTATCATGGCTATGACCCAGGACTATGTTGATGTTAGAGGGCTGAGCTGAGCTAGCTCCACCACTCACTGGCAGCAGAATATAGCAGAGTCTGCCCTGCCCCTCACCTGGGCATACTTAAAGAGCTGGTCTGGATGGTATAAGCACAAGGGAACTTGCTATACCCCTTCCTTGGGTAGTGTCACAGAGCTGGCCTCTGTAGCTTGACCATGAGAGAGATGGTGAGCTGACTAACTTAGCACTCACCCAGTTTCTGATCCAGGGCTTTAAATTGACCCACTCCAACATCTGTCTCATCTATGAGCTGCATGAGTAAATAAAGGGACTGGTCCTGTAAAGCCAAAGCTGCAAGACCTCCATAATGCATGGCATCAATAGGATAGCAGAGAGGAATCTTCATGAGGATCCAGTATTGAAGGTTTAGCAGAAATCAGAAATTTTGAACTCGACCAATGACTCATTGAAATGATCATTTGAAAGTAAAGTTGTTTGGGCAAAAGGACATACTGTGTGACATATGGTGACACAATTCAGCTTCCACTGGCAAGTGTTTTAATTAAAAAAACTGTCCTTTTTTACTTTTTATGTTTTGTTTTTGTTTGTGTGTCAGGGAGGGATTGCAAGAGTGGAGGGAAGATATGGAGGGACTGAGAAATGAGTAGGATTGGGGTATGTAATGGGAAATTAACAAAGAATCGATACAATGTTAAAACAACAAGAAAGCTTCTTCTATGCCTGCTTTAAAGCATGTGATCACCCTCTCCAACTAGGTAATCATGGGTAGTCATGTAGCACAGCATCTGAAATTCTTCCCCATGCAAATAGATCATCACCAGCATCTGAACCTCAGCCAATAGAATGTATTTGCTTCCAAAATCTCATTTCACTCCCCAAGGTTCATATAGTCCATGTCTACATCAAATGAAGCACACAAGTTATTTCACCAAGGACCATCTGTGACTGACTGTACTAAGTTGTAACATTTGGGGAAGGCTCTCTCCCATACAGCACTCATTGTTGGACCTTGGATTTGCCTGCCTGGCCTGGCTCCATTGCTGACAGAGGTTCACATCAGAGTGCTGGCTTCTAATATCACCACTGCTACACCACCACTGCCACCTCCTCTGTGAGACCCAGGATTCTGACCTCTTGTCCTGTATTGACTAACCAAGACTCTTTATTTCTTTTCTAAGAGCTGTAACAGTCCTAGAATTCCTGACCGGACCAGAGCTCTGTGGACCCTATTTGACCAGGACTCCACTTCATCCTTCTTGGTCTGGCATACAACAAATCTGACACCCTAGAGTAAAGGGGTAGACTGCAAACTCTACCATTTAGTATTTTGCTCTGCCCTCTCTGGACTCCTATACTTGCACACTCAGGTACCCCACCAAGAAATGCAGAATGCAGAATCACACTTCTGTGCTGGGGACTCCCAATCACCCCCCTGTTCCACTAATCTCTGTCTACTTCTTATATCATTCTTACAAAACAAGAGTTCAGAGAACTGCTGCATGAAGCAATTATTTTCTGAAAAATACAATTAGCTCCTTATTTATACACCATTGAAGGTACCCAATCAGAAACATTGACTTTGCCTTTTCTTTCCATAAATAGTAGGCTCTAAATCTTTATTCTTCCTTTTCATGTAATGCCATGTCATTAAGTTTACATTTTTTAAACACTCAGGATCAAATCATATAGTCTGCAAATGACATTCATTGGATACTTAACAAAGTACTTATAATACATAAGATGAAATGAGGGAAGATAGTACTCCAAAGTGCATTGCCTAGTAACCCAGAACTTTCTTAACTTAGCACCATATGATAACAAATGGTGAATTCCAGTACATTTATTAAGTAATACTAAAGTCTAAGTTTGGCTCACTTTTCATTAAAAAAAAATCAAAAAAACAAAAAACCTAACTGAAGACCAAATTTTTAATTCAATACTCTTGGTTTTATGCTTTGGTAACAAGTAGTGACTAAATTTGGTAAAATTCAACAGGCCTCTCTTTTTAAGAACTCCATAAATCTCAAAGTGATAGTTATTCTGTGTGTGGACCATGTAAGTGGAGTTGATTGGATCTTAGCTTTCTAAAATACTTAAGGTCAAACAGTATTTAGGTTACTTTCCTAAAAAAATATTTGTACACATTGTTTTGCAAGTGTTAAGGACAGATGCTGTATATGCTCTAAAAATCTGCATAAAATAAGATCAGACAACTCTTCTGTAACACAAGATTGCTAACCAGTATCATGTAGCAACTTTTACTGGGTGAGTAGTAGACGCCTGTGTATCCATGCCACATTTTACATTTAATTTTACAAAATTGGCCCTTTATTTTTATGTTTTTCACTATAGATTAAAAACATTTTCATCTCTGATTTGTTGTACTATGAGATAGTACATTTAGTGCAGTTTAGATAAATAATTAGTCTTTGGATGCACAGATGGGAACATGGATTGCTCCTGTAGCATGGATGAAGAAAGAGGACATGAAGTGATTGTGAAAAAAATAATTGTCATCATCAGGTCCAATGCAGACCTTGAGAAAAGAAGTGTACACAGAGGAGGCACTAAGGTCAAAAGATAAGGTTTATTTTGGACATGAAATTCTACATCCAACAAATTGAAAATCTTGAACAATAGTAAGATAACAGAAGTCCCTGGTGACTTGCTTGAGACTCTGAAATGTAAAATGCATCAGAGGTTAGCAATAATTGATGACCACTGATAACAAGATTACAATCCAGCCATGTTATAATGCCATCATTGGCTTAACCCTTAATGTAAACATCTTATCTTAAAAATTGAAGCCATAAAACATAAAAGACTAAAGCTGAAGTCGTCACTTTTAAAAGGCTAAATTGTTAGAGGATTGAAAATTAGACGCTGTATCTTTGGGTACTATACCTCTGAATTCATCTTTTAAATCACATTTTTTAAACTTTGTATTAGTATCTCCATTGTTTTCAATACTAAAAGCTTGGAAAAACATTTATAAAAATCTTAAATAACATAAAATACTATAATTAAAATTCAGCACTATACCATAATTAAAAATCTTTCTAAAAATATTAAATGAGAAAAGGTTACATAGTATAATATCTAAGACACTATGAGGATAATTGAATTTATTTTTGAAATAGTCCTTTTATAGAATCACAACCAGAAATAAATAATATTAGGCATTAGGCTTGTGATATACAAATCTAGTTAATACAGTGTCATGAACAGTAGTACTCCAGAAAAACCCATGTAGCAGTGCTAAATGATTTTTTATTGTCCATAGAAATATTCTATAATAAAATATTTATTCAAGGAGTGTACATGTTACTTAAGAATTAGCACTTTTAATATGTATGTGTGTTTACTTTTAATTAAATTGTCTAAAATCAATGGTAAAAATTTTTCCACTTTTAAGTTTTGAGACTTAGGAGTATTTAAAGTATTCATTAAATCACACATAAATTTAATATTAAATTGTATGCTTCCACTCTTCACAGATTCTAAGTAATAAGCAATCACACAGTGATCTCCATATCTACAATTTTATCCTACAATATCTGTAACATCTATATGAAGGCATTTATTTTTATACCTGCTACAAACTATTCTACACTTAATCATAGATCAATATTAAATATAATATGAAGTTAAGGATTATGTTCAGACATAGAGTTAGGTATTCTAATAGGGTCAGAATTTTTTGGATATTTATTTATCATTATAATTATTCAAGAATATGTTCACTGATATGAAAATACCTCTGTTGATTGCCATTTTTATTTTTGTGTTTTTCCATTTATATTTGTAGTTAATCTGACTTACTGCATATAAAAACTCTTAATTGCAGTATATGTTACAATTTTTACATTATACATTATAATTTTCATATTAATATATTAGACTTTTCACTTTGAACTCTGATAGGGAATACTTGGAATAATTCTATATTACCTTTTAAAGTTGTTCTCATTAGATATTTCTTTACTGTATTTTCTATATGAAGAGCTGTTATTAATGTTCATTCTTTCTTAAAAGTGTCCTTTTCTTCATTTCTGTTCAAGCACATAGCTCTGAGTGTTATTGAACAGCTCAGAAGAAATCATGTTCACTTTCTCTTTCTTAATAAATTCCTGATTAGATCTATTAGATATCTATCTTTTATATGATGCATATTAGTTTCTTACTAATTTCTTTTACCTTAGATTCCTATTAAATATGTTTACTATTTCGTTTTGAAAATTTTAGTAAGTAAATATGGAAAAGTACAAAAAATTTCAAGAATATAAAAAATTAATAGAATAAATCACTAGGAAAATCAGTGATGTACATGGACACCCTTTTCATAGTGGAGAAGCCTGGTACAGAGAAGTGGGTCTTGCTGAGTTAGCATTAATATGAGAATGGCACCACAGTCATTGCTGGGCTCCGTGGAAGACTCTTTCCTCAGGTTTTCAGGTTCTAGGGACATTCTGCAGTTTGAAACTCATAGTCTGTGCACTTCACAAAATGCAATTCTATCAGTGCTAATTTTTTCACACATTTCAGATCTTCTGTTCTTTCTTGTGTGTGTGTGTGTGTGTGTGTGTGTGTGTGTGTGTGTGTGTGTGAGAGAGAGAGAGAGAGGGGGGGGGGAGATGTATAAGGCTACATCATTTGTTTACAAGAGTCATGCCCAACCTTATATTGTGAGAAAGAATTTTCCACTGTCCAGAAGTCTTGGCAATTTGGCTGGAATATATAGACAGTAAGCTTTAGAATTCTCTTGTCTCTATATCATCAGTGATGAATTTATATACATATGCCAATATTTCCATTTTTAATGGATACTGGTATCTGAATGTAAGTCTTCATATGTACCTGACAGGCAGTTGATCATTTCCCCACCCCACCCTCATGTTCCTTCTGCTGTTTAGCTTCTTGGCCACATTTGCTCACTTATAAGATCCTCCCACCCAAACTCTGCCAGTCTGGATATTCCAGGATAGCTTCTGAAACACAAAATTAATTCATTTGATTATGTTCGTAAAGTTATTTTTGGTAATCAAGATAGTGTATGCCTAAGTTCATAGACTTAGAACACAGATGTTTTCATGGGCTCATGATTTGTCTTCCATCATTTGTAAGCAGTGAATTAAACACTTTCTTCTTATTTACTTGCAACCCCTCAACATATGAAGCATTACATTTCATGGAAGTTCCTTTTCTCATTTTTGAAAATTAATAGCCAGATTGAAAACTTTATAAAGCCTTGAGAAAATACAATCTCTATCACAAAACATGATTCTATCCAGTAAAATATACTATACAAATTAAACAGCAAGTTATGAAATTGGAAAAATGCTTTCAACACACATAAATGAGATGTTTGTTTTTTCTCACAGTGCACATTAAATGAAATATACTTTATCATCCATATGACCCTTTTAGGCAAGTTCATATGTGCTTTACTCAGATATTCTTGGTGGAAGTGGACTACGCATAATATATGTAAAATGATGACCTCTGTAAGAGGTAAAATAGCTACAGTTAAATTTTCTGGCACATATAAATGATCATGGTACCCATTTACAAGAAAGGTTTGAAATAGGCAATGTATGAAGTGGCGATTTCATGATGAATTATTAGATCAATCTTCTCTTATGGAAAAGTGATTATTGCTACATACTAGAAAGGCAGGTTCCCTCAACTTTGTGACACTGGGGTATGTGAACCTACCTGCACAGATCTCCACAGATGGTTCCTTGAGACTTTTAGAATCTGCACTTTGATTGTGTCAACAAAATGCAAGAAGCTAGCTCAGGATGAGAGATTGTTTTAGGATTTGCATGTTGGAGAAACCCATATGCCTGACAATGATATTTACCAATGCAATGCTGTAAGTTCTCAGTTGAAGAAAACTGCAATCGTTGCTATTTCACAGTTTCTCTCAAATAAAAGATTTTCCACAGGATGGAACAAAGTATTCAGAAACGCACTCAAAGCAAGATGATGCTTTTGAAAAGAGCAGCATTTATCATAAATGCCTATGGAAGCCTTGCTTCATGATGTGGAAGGTGCCACTTAGCTCATGAAAATCTAACTGAGCAAGCTGTGATTTTAAGTTCTGTTCAATTCTCCCTACATTCAACAGATATGACCCATACTTCACAAGACTTCTATTCATTTGCATGGGTGCCTGTGGGTAGCATCACATGGCATTGCTTCAAACTCTTTGTTGGTTATTGATCAACTGTTGATTTGAATGGCACAGGAGAATTTGTGTTGCTATTCTATTTTCTGTTATAAGCCATTAAACAAGTATTACATGGGACTCTTTGTGTTTGTTTTGACAATTTTATCTACCCAACAGGTTTTATATCCATATTCACTTTAATTCTGAATTTAGAATACCTGTGAAACAGTATTAGTATATTTAAACAAGCAACCCTACAATAAAAAAAGAGAGAGAAAAAGGACTTCTCTCAATGATTTTTAGCTGTTCCATGTGCCTCCTTCTCCCACGTCTTACAATGCCATCTCTGATGCCATGTTGTGAGAACTGTGTGGGAATGTCGATTTCTATATTAGTGGCAGAACACTCTCCCATTCAGTCTTGGGTTCTAGGCTTGCCATCCCCAATCTACATTTATAGGAGGCTCTCATCTTCACATTCTCTCGCTTTTGCATCTCTTCTGCCATCTCCTGCCTTTGATGTCACAGTTAACTGTCTTAGGAATACTGAGGAGAAATACTTAGGAATACTGCAATGATTATCTCACAATCATTGCAATTTTTTGACTTTTTTATTTTGTCATTTATTTTGAAATTGTTCCCTTAGCATTCTAAGATTCCCATTGTTTCACTGATATTTACTATAATATACCCAAGTGCACACACACATACATACACACACATGCACACACACACACACACACAACACAACACACACAAACATGCATAAGCATGAACACACACACAAACACACACAAATACACAATCACACACACACATATACACACAGAAACACTCACACAAATGTGCACAAACTAACACACATATACCCACACAACACATAGTCACACATGCAGATACACACAGAGACACACAAACACACACACATACACACAAACATACAATCACACTCATATACATACATATACATAAACACTCACAAGCACACACACATTCATACACAATCACAATCATACATTTATACACACATATACACAAACACACAATAACACACACACATACCATATTTGTTTGCTTTATGTGTACAGTTGTTTTGCCAGAATGTGTAATGTGTATGCCAGTGCCAGTGCACGCCAGTTGAAGGTAACAGAGCTCCTGGATCTGCAAATGTGAGTACAGAAGTTTATGAGCTGTCATTTTCTTTCTTTTTTTTTTTTTTAGTTAGGGAATAAATCTTGCTCCTCTACAAGAGCATCCAGTGTTTTTAACCACTGATTCATCTCTACAGTCACATACCTTACTTTTTTTAGTTTATAAACCAAAGAATGTATTAAACTAAATAAGTATTTAGGAAAGGAATCTATTCTTATTCATATAAAATTGTTAATTTTGTTTCATAAAACTCTGCACTTCATTTCATATCATAAATAAAATTTGTAAGAATGAAAACAACTAATTATTTAATGTAAGTGAATGTTTTGATGTACATATATAAACGTGTTAAATGTATTTTATAATTTCTGGAATTTTATGTAGTTATTAATATTAATTTGTGGAGTAGGCAATATTATAGACCATATCACATTGTTAATGGTTTCATATCATTTCCTTATTGATTATAAGATAAGCAATTTGTTATTAGTACTATTTATTGTCCTTATGGTAAACAGACGCCATCGTTATATTCCGTAACATATTTAAGGTGACAAGTTCTAGGCACTATGCCAGACAAAACAAAGATTTCACTTAATCTTTACTTGAGCCCTGTGGCATAATCATAAATTATCTGTTTTGATTATTTGCATTTTAAGACTAAGTCAGTCAAAAGGAGTTATTTCTTCAATATAGTAAATATTCAAATGTGAGAAAAGCCAGAAATTTTCAATATTCTCTTTTGTTCAGTTTGTAGATAAGCAGCCTTTTTTCTTTCCCAAGATGGATGATAACTTTTCTATAGCTGTGTACTGTCTCCCCTTCAGTGAACCTTTCATAGTCTATGTACTGTGGCCCCACATGAGTCCATGTGCAATTAGAGACAGAATCTCACAGAGCCTGTAGAGGGTGCAGAGGTTAAATGATCCACTCTTCCCTTCTTATCTGAAGAAATGGCAGCTGCCAATGGGTCTGACCTTCAGGTATCCTGAAAGTACTCACACTTGTTATGATGATTGTGGCAAAGGACAGTGCTTTACAAGAGACACTAAGACATGAATGTGAAAGAGTAAAGAAAAGCATTCCATGCTTATGTAATCCAGAAGAAAGGAGAAATAGTTGTTCTCATTTCAGGTACAATAAACAAAGCTTAAGTCATCAATAGAGAAAAGAAGGAGGACTGTGTAATTTAGAGAGGAGAAAACAATAATTCTAAATAATGGAAAAATTTGAATTTAAGCAATAGAAATGAAGATTGGGTGTATCAACACATGATGGGGCTGGTGAGACTAATTCGTGTTTAAGAGCATCAAGCTCTCCCAGGGGACCCAGGTCCGGTTCCCAGCATGCACATGGCAGATCACAACTGCCTTTAACTATAGTTATAAGGGATCTTACAGCCATGCAGATAAAGTAAAAGTTAAAATACTAATGAGAAGCAACAAGATCAACACTAGAAAGTATGATTGTGTATAACAACCAATAATTAATCCTTCTATTTCCTTCTTCGGGGCCTTGAAGTTCTTTCACATGCTAGGTCAGAACTACACTGAGATATTTCATATTACTTGTGATTTTTGTGAAGGGTGTTGTTTCCTAATTTCTTTCTCTGCCTGTTTATCACTTGAATAAAGGAAAGCTACTGATTTCTTTGAGTTAATTTTAGATCCACACTCTTGGCTGAAATAATTTATCAGCTGTAGGAGTTCTCTGATAGAATTTTTGGAGTCATTTATTTATATTGTCATATCATCCTCAAATACTGATACCTTGACTTCTTCCTTTCCAATTTGTATCCCTTTGATCTCCTTTTGCTATCTTACTGCCCTAGCTAGAACTTCAAGTACTACATATATTGGACAGATAGAGCGGGAGCAGGCAGCTATACTGGCTGGTCTTGTGTCAACTTGACATAAACTGGAGTTATCCCAGCTATGTTACTGTGTAGATAGTTTTCCTAACTTTGATTTAACTTTGGTACGCGGTATCTGTATGAAAATCATCCATTTCATTTCGATTTTCTGGTTTTGTGGAGTACTGGGTTTTGAAGTTTGACCTAATGCTTTCTTTAATTTCCTCAAGTTCTGTGGCTACGTATCCCTTCTCATTTCTGAATTTTTAAATTTGGGTACAGTCTCTGTGACCACAAACCCCTGACATTATTAATAATACTGTGTTATCGTGCAGACAGGAACCTAGCATAACTGTCCTATGAGAGACTCTACCCAGCAGCTGACTGAAACAGATGCTGATATCACAGCCAAATATTGAATGGAGGTTTGGGACTCTTCTGGAAGAGTTGGGAGAAGGATTGAAGGCCCTCAAGGAGATGGGAGCCTCATAGGAGGACCAACAATGTCAACCATCTTGGACGACTGGCAGCTCTCAGAGACTGAGCTATTCAAGCAAACAACACACAAAGGTTTGAACAAGACCCCTGGCACATAGGCAGTAGACTTGTAGCTCAGACTCCAATAGGTACCCCCAACACCTAGAGGCTTTCCCTAAAGCTGTAAGCTGAGGTGGTATTTGTTTCCCAACTGAGCTGCATTGTCTGGCCTCTGTGAGAAAGGATATGCCTGACCTGCAGAAACTTGTTGTACAGGGGTGGTGGGAGAATACCTAGGAGGTCTCTACTCTTTCAGAGGAGAAGGGGAATGGAGGAAGGTTCTCTGCGAGGAGGGACTGGGATAGGAGCAGTGTTTGATATAAATGAATAAATTAATTTTAAAAAGAATTAATCTTGACTTTTATATGTTACATGTTTGTCTTAGTCAGGGTTTCTATTCCTGCACAAACATCATGACCAAGAAGCAAGTTGGGGAGGAAAGGGTTTATTCAGCTTACACTTCCACATACTGTTGATCACCAGAGGAAGTCAGGACTGGAACTCAAGCAGTCAGGAAGCAGGAGCTGATGCAGAGGCCATGGAGAGATGTTCCTTACTGGCTTGCTTCCCCTGGCTTGCTCAGCCTGCTCTCTTATAGAACCCAAGACTTCCAGCCCAGGGATGGCACCACCCACAAGGGGCCCTACCCCATTGATCACTAATTGAGAAAATGCCCCACAGCTGGGTCTCATGGAGGCACTTCCCCAACTAAAGCTCCCTTCTCTGTGATAACTGCAGCCTGTGTCAAGTTGACACACGAAACCAGCCAGTACAATGTTTAATGAAAAAAAAAAATCAGCTGGTGGAGGGTTGGCTTAGAGATTAGACTACTTGCTATGCAAACATAGAGACTAGAATTTTTATTCCCACAAAACAGGTGGAGCAGGTTCCTGCATAAACCTGTTATCTGAGCAGGGCAAAGAAGGGAGTACCACCAGAGATTTTTGGCTGCCAGCAAGGCCAAAAGCGACAAAGTAGTACACAAGAAGCCATTCTCAGGCTTCTACATGTACAAGAGCATACACTATGCAGCCTCCCACACACATATATACATATGCATAAGTAGACACATACATATATCACATAGGCATATACTCTTTTCCAACTCTAAATTGGTTGCATACTTTCCTGTTAACCCTAAAACTATGAAACTTCTAGAAGAAAAGTAAAAATGCTTTTATCTTTCCATTGATGTCTATTAAAAGTAATAATTCTAAAATACAGCATTGAGTGCATGTGTTTGTATAATTTCTCCCAGTGTTATATTTATGAAGATTTGACTCATAAGTATTTAGAAGTACACTTAGGGGACAAAGTCATCTTTAATCAAACCTAAGTTGATAAAAATATCCTAATTTTTTCATATACTTTTCCTAATCTGTATGAACCTGTGTATTTCAGGATATCTGATCATACTGTGAGCCACAAGATTGTATACAGGAAAAACTTGTCTCTAGTTGTAGTGTGGCTCAGCCCTAGCACATACCTTTTATCCAAGAATGTTGCGGGATATTTGATCATACTGTGATATTGTGCATTGGAAAAAAAAAAACTGTTTCTAGTTTTGGTGTGGCTCAACACTAGCACACACCTATAATACATGAACTTCCTATTTTTGGTAAACAAGATTAAATAAAGTCAACCATAGGTCAAGAGACTGAGCAAGCAACAGTTGACAGGGAGTGAACACAGGCTAAAAGCACGAAGACGAAGGGGAAGACAGGAGAACAGACTTCCTCTCTATGTCTTCCTGTCACATACAAACATGCAGTTTGGAGAGTTTTAAAGACAGTGTCGAGAAAGAAAACTGGATTTATCCTTCTGGGATATCAACTGAGAAAGAGGTCAGCTGGGTGAATTTTTTTTCCTCTCTGAGCTGTAGGCTTTCACCTCAGCATCTGGCTCCTGAGTCTTCGCTTGGTCAATTTGAATGATTGAGGTTCTGTTTTGAAAACATAATGTCCGTTATAATTTAATCACACACACACACACATACCCAGAGAGAGGGAGAGAAAGGGAGGGGGAGAGAGAGAGAGAGAGAGACAGACAGACAGACAGACAGACAGAGAGACAGACAGACAGAGAGACAGAGAGACAGAGATAATAAATCAAACAAACAAATAAACAAACAAACAAAAAACCCTTTCTAGGATAGGGATTCAGGAGACAAGTTTTCAGAAGTTACAAATACTGAAACTATTAAGTCAACATAATGACACAGCAGCAATGGCACTCATTTTTAAAGGATGAATTGAAATTCGAATGAATTTCAAGGTCAGTGAATTGTAAAGCCGTTTTCTCTGAGTAGACAGAACATGGCCATGCCACTTTATCCAAACAAACAGCTCCCTATCATTTTTTGCTGAGTTAATGGAGTTGGCACAAGTGAAACTAATTACTATTTTGACATCTAAGAAATCAACTGGAGGGAAACTTTTGGCAGAATAGCTATCTCATCCTTAGCTCTACTGATCTAAGGACCAGATAGTGTTGTGCTGTTTGGTGGTCTGCTCATCTTACAGTTGGTGACTAGTGGCTGACAACAACAGCACCCCATACACTTCATGCTATAAAACATGGCAATCAAAATCACTTCTGAATCTTAGAAAGTGCCTGTCAGCAACTCAGTCATGTTTGGTAGGGAAAAACTAATGTGAAATTTTCAGTATGGAGACTCTTAAAATAATGTGCCCAAACTCAGCATCTATCTGGGGGAAAAGCAGTTCATGGGTTGCATTGTTTTCTTTCTCTTTATTCTCCTCTCATACAGACTACCCAAGACATCCTCTCCCATCCTCCTACCCCCCCCCTCCAACTCCTTTTCTCCCCTAGATCCATGGCATACCAGGATGCAATGAGACTAGACAAAAACCCTCATATCAAGATTGAACAAGGCAACCCAGCAGGAGGAAAAGAGTCTCACCATCAAGCAAAAAGAGTTAGAGACACCCCCTCACTCCCATTTGGTAGGAGTCCAACAAAAATTCCGAGTTAAACAACCATACCATGTATGAAGAGAGCCTAGCCCAGTCCCATGTAGGCTCAGGGTTGTTGTTTCAGACTCTTGTGAGTCTTTACAAAGCCTGCTTAGTTGATTCTATGGTCCAGCGATCTGGTGCCCTGGACCTGTCTAGCTACTATTGTTCTTTCTCTTCCTCTTCTTCAGGTTACCCAAGTTCTGCCTAATATCTCAGCTTGGATTTTTGCCTCTGTCTCCCATCAGGTTACAGAAGAAGCCTCTCCAATGACAACTGAGCTAGACACCAATCCTTAGTCATCAAGGAAATGCAAATCAAAACAACCCTGAGATTCCACCTCACACCAGTCAGATTGCCTAGGATAAAAAACTCAGGTAACAGCAGATGCTGGAGAAAGAGGAACACTCTTTCACTGCTGGTGGGATTGCAAGCTGGTACAGCCACTCTGGAAATCAGTTTGTCGGTTCCTCCGGAAATTGGACATAGTTCTACCGGAGGACCCAGCTATACCACTCCTGGGCATATATCCAGAATATGCTCCAACATGTAATAAGGACACATGCTCTACCACGTTAATAGCAGCCTTATTTATAATACCCAGAAACTGGAAACAACACAGATGTCCCTCAACAGAAATTGTGGTACATCTACACAATGGAGTACTACTCAGCTATAAAAAAAACAATGAATTTATGAAATTCTTAGGGAAAGAAATGGATGGATCTGGAGAATATCATCCTGAGTGAGGTAACCCAATCACAAAAGAACACACATGGTATGCACTCTCTGATAAGTGGTTATTAACCCAGAAGTTCAGAATACAGGAAGAACAACCCACAAACCACAAGAAACTCAAGACGAAGGAAGACCAAAATGTGAACATTTCATTCATTCTTAAAAGGGGGAACAAAATACCCACAGAAGGAATTTCAGAGACTAACTATGGAGCAGAGACTGAAGGAAGGACAAGCCAGCCTGATATAGCTATCTCCTGAGAGGCTCTGACAGTACCTGACTAACACAGATGTAGAGGCTCACAGCCATCCATTGAACTGAGTACACGGTCCCCAATGAAGGAGTTAGAGAAAGGACCTATGGAGCTGAAGGGTTTGCAGCCCCTTAGGACGAAAAACAATATGAACTAACTAGTACCCTCAGAGCTCCCAAGAACTCAACCACCAACCAAGGACTATACATGGTGGGACTGATTGTTCTGGCAGCATGTGTATAGTAGAGGATTGCAAAGTCGATCATCAATGGGAGGAGAGGCCTTTGGCCCTGTGAAGGTTCTGTGCCCCAGTGTAGGGGAATGTCAGGGCCAATAAGTAGGAGAGGGTGGAGTGGCAAGCATCGGGAGAGGGGAGGCAACAGGGGTTTGTTCTTGTTGTTTTGGGGGAGTTGTTTTTGTTTTTGTTTTTGTTTTTGAGGGGAAACTGGGAAAGGAGAAATCATATGACATGTAAATAAAGAAAATATCCAATAAAAAAAAAAAGGGTATAGCAGAATCGTTAGAAATCATTTCTTTGATTTTTTTTCTTTCCAGTCATGTTTGGCTCTATCCTAGATCTCTAGGTTATCCTGCCTCTTGTCTGGCCATCCAGACAGTGTCAGACATGGGTTCCCTCTTGTGACTTGGAACATAACATTAGACTAGTCATTGGTTAGCCACATCTACAAACTGAGACCTCATTCCCTTGAAGGTGGACAGGGTGTGGGTTGGAGGCTTTGTGGGTGGTTTGCTGTGCCAGTTCTACATTTGGTAGCCTAGCTGGATTACAGAAGATGACAGGATCAAGCTCCATAGTCTATATTACTAGGGGTTGTCACCAAAATCTCCCTTAGAGTCGTCAGGAAGTTTTAACTGCACTGAGTCTCCACATCCCCCCTGAAAATCCACCTACTTATTCCACTCATCTCTCCTCCTACTCTCTCTGTCTTCTCCTCCTTCCCTGACCTGATCCCTCCAGTTTCCATCCTCACCTGCCCCCAGGAGTACTTACTAGCCAAGTACCCTACCACTGAGCTATATTCCCAACTACAGTGCTTTGGATACATTTCTAAGACTTTAAAAAAGACATCCTTATACTTGCCATTATAAATGAAAGAGATAAACTGAGTTATACCAAGTCACAAATCATGCTGCAAACTGTACTAAATTCCATGACTTTTGTTAACTTTAGTTACTCACTTTAATATAATTTTTTTGAGTTCTGACATGCAATGTTTTCTAATCTTTACAAGAAATACCTAATTTTTAAAACATCTATATTATTTGTACTATTTATTTAAAAAGTCCCTCTTAAATAGCAGAGTACCCTGAATAATTTTAATCAAGTTTCTTTTGGGAACATTATAAAAACAAGGTGAATGCCACTGTTTTTATAAGAATAAATATGTAATAAGAAATAAGCATTCTTATACTTTTTAATGAAAAGTCATTATTTATACACGCTTCTAATCATGTTTTCTTCTAACTTTGTACAATGCCAGAACAGTAATACTGACAGCATTAATTTTAGAGATAGACATTATATAGAGCTGGATTTTATAGACTACAAAATGGCTCAAGAGTACAGCCAGGCATGTCCAATCTCTTTGGTACTTGAGATTGCAAAAGATGTTGAGTACTGTGAATTAAAGATCCAACAAGTTGTCTTCTAAACTAAAACCAAGTGGTATTTGCATAACATTTACTTTAGAGTTACAAAGTAATTTCTCCAAATTGACACATCTTTCTCTTAAAATGTTAACTGAAGGTTATAAAGATTTATAAATTATTCTTTAAGTACCCGTTTTTAACACTAAACTAAGATATTTTATTCACTGCTCATATATTAGTGAAGTCTAAATATTCTTCATTCTGTAATGAGTCAAATTAACTTCATCATAAACACACACACATTTAAAACACAAATGTAAGGAGTATCAGTCCAGGAAGCCAACCCTCGTTCATATCACACATACACAAAAAGTGATCACACAGACTAATGAGTGCATTCCTTATACACCATAAGCAAATAAGAGCTTTAGTTTCTACCTTTACATGGAACTTCAAATATAGTTGGTGAATAAAATGGGGAAATATTACGGGACTTCACCTCACATATGGAAGCTAATTTGACACTAAAACATCCTTGAACAAAGGGACAGTGTGTGTCATAAAACAGTGATGAACTCATGACTATAAGTAAAGCAGTGATGAGTGATGGGCTTAGAATAGAATGGTTTTGATCTTAATAATCTCTAAGTGATTGATAAAGTAGTTATACAAAGGAAAGAACAAAAGGGGCCTTAGACTCCAACTAGCACATGACTGTGGAAGTGATGTGTTTCTTTTTGCTGTTTTATTTATGTTTTGCATTTCCTTTAACCACAACGTCCTCACTAATGCCATGTCCTAGAAATTCTATTTACTCATGTGCTCATGAGTCTTACAAGCAAAAAGCAACAGAGGTGCCATGCCTTGATCATACAGGGGTTACATCATGCCGTGTCACCTAACAGCAGAACAGGAGAAGTTTTTATCGTTAGTGTTGTTGTTTATTTTTTTAAAAAGAGAAGACATTTGTGAAAATTAGACATGTATCCTTCAGTTGCCATAGAAGCTAGGGCTACTTCTTAAATACTTTCAAAAGAGCTTCACATATAAGAATCTCAAAAGAAATGTCAAATTTGCACTTTGAACTCGGAAGTGGACTTAAACATTGGAAGGAACTATAGTGAACTTTTCAGAATGCTTTCTGGGGATAATGAAGTGTTTGACAGAGGAAGTATTAATAGTTTATATTTGTTAGAAGTGATCTCTCTGTAGCGAGAAGCCAATCATGGTCCACCCCTGAATAGCAACAGTTGAGTAGTAAATTAATGTTGTCTGTTATTGTTGTAAATTTTGAGGAAGTATGTTCATTATGCTACTAGTATAAATTGTGATTATTTTAGAATTAAATAAATACCTAATAAATAAACTTAAATATTTCTTGTGATCTTGGAATAACACGAAACAATTTTTGAAAAAACAGAGTGGTCTTGCCTGAAATATGGATTGCTACAATTTTGAAAACAAGGAAGCTTGCAGCACAGGGGAGAGCAACAGGACCTTAAAGAAGGCTGCATAGAGTTGGAAGGTCATCATTGTAATGACGAAAGTTACAATAAAGTCATGTTGTACAAAAGGTTTATCAACCATACACCTAGGCAAATAAACTGACCAGGACAACAAAGGCAAAGGACTATGATCACCATGGTGTCCCCTAACATGATCTTAAAGCTTTGTTGATTGTAAAGCTTCCAGCCAAGTTGTAGCTCCATGTGGAGTTTCAACATCTGCCCCACCAGCTAAGCAATCCAGAGAATGTGATTTGGCCAAATATAAAGCTATCGAAAGGGAACACCTGCCTGAGGTATCAATACATACAGGAGCTGCACAGGTTTTGTAGGGTTTTCTATATGCTAAAGTGTCTAAAAGCAATTTGAAGAATTCATGTTATTTAAAATTCAATTTGGTGCTCCAAAAAATATCTTTATTCAAAGCACTACTCTTCTAATTGCAACATTAGTAAGCTGACAGGTCTAATTATATATCCAATTATGTGTCTAAAATTTTATTTAGATTTTTAATGGTTACTTTAATGGCTACTTTTAATTACTACCCCTCAGACTACCCCTAAAGAAATCATTATGGAAAAGTGCTAATATAGCTTATAAATAAAGAGCCTCAAAATATGCAATCTGCCCTCTTTTAAAGATTGTAGGGAAACACTTGAATTAAAATTGATGATGTAACAATGTGATGGTCAAGCACCTATAAAATTGTCTCATGGTCAGAAACTGAATGTTCCACGTATTTAATACTAAGTTTTCACAACTCCATCCTCCCAACCTTAAGCTACCTTCACTCTGTTTCTGTCTCCATGATTCTAATTCCTCCAGACACCTGTGTAATTCACATTAGATCCCTTTGCATTGGTTTTATTTCATCTAATAAGTGTTTTAGAAGTTAATCGATGTTAATAGCATGATATAAATTGTATGTTGAATTTCTTACAATGTGTTATGGTCCTAAAGTGGTGTTTTGGGGGAGATAGTGGAAATATTTTTTTTTCCTTTTTTAAAATTAGATAATTTCTTTATTTACATTTCAAATGATATCTCCTTTCCCAGTTTCCCCTCTGAAGAAAAAAAAACCAACTAAACAATAACAACAATAGAAACCCTGTTCCCTCCCCCCTCCCCCTGCTCACCATTCCACCCTCTCCCACTTCCTGGCCCTGATATTCCCTTACACCAGGGCATAGAACCTCACAGGATCAAGGGCTTCTCCTTCTGTTGATGACCAACTAGGTCATCCACTGCTATACATATACTGCTGGAGCCATGAGTCCCACCATGTGTACTCTCTGGTTGGTGGTTTAGTCCCTGGGAGCTCTGAGGGTACTAGTTAGCTCATATTGTTGTTTGTCCTAAGAGGCTGCAAACCCTTCAACTCCTTGGTTTCTTTCTCATGCTCCTTCATTGCAGACCCTGTGTTCAGTTCAATGGATGGCTCTGAGCCTCTGCTTCTGTATTAGTCGGACACTGGAAGAGCCTCTCAAGAGACAGATATATCAGGCTCCTGTCAGCCAGCACATGCTGTCATCCACAATAGTGTCTGAGTTTAATGATTGAATGTGGGAAGGATTCCTAGATGGAGCAGTCTCTGGATTGTCCTTCCTTTAGTCTCTGCTCCATCGTTTGTCTCTGCAACTACTTCCATGGGTATTTTGTGGAAATCTTAAGGTATGACATCTTGTGCTAGTCAACTTTCCATTGCTGTGACAAGATACCCAAAAAATAACTAAGAAGGAAAGATTTACCCTCACCAATAATTTCAAACAATGTTGACAAGTCTTGTTCAGTTCTTCTCTGTTCATGAATGTGAACTGTGGTACTCAGAATATCATGGGAGGGGGGGAGTTGTTGTGGAGTCTAACTCACAATAGCCGGGAAACATAGAGGAGAAAACAGGTGTCAGACTTTAATAAATCTTTAAAGGGTATTTCTTTTTTTTTTAACTTTTATTGCATTATGATGAGAAAAGTTACATGATTTCAATTTATCTGAATTTGTTAATATTTAAAAACATATTTTAAATAAATAGAATTAAATCACATGCTTCTTTCCATTTTGTGCCCCCACTCCTCCCAGAGACTCCCCTTCAATACCTACAATATCTTTTTTGTCATATTCCTTAAAATTTATAAAATATCATAACAATAAATAAGTATTATAAAAGTTGTTTGATATAAAACAACAATCAATTTAACAGTCTTATGTAGATTCTTGTCTACAGCAATAGTGAAAATACATTTTTCTCAATATAAATTTTAAATAACTCCAAACGTATTAACTGTATACTTCAAAATAAGACATCACTACTAGTATTTTCCTAAATGAACATAAATACATAAAGTCTTTTTGTTTGTTTTGTATTTAGTAGAGTTTAAAATCTTGGCTCTTACTGTGGTACAAGCTCAAAATAAGAACAATTTTTAGACATTGGATTTCATTGTAATAAGGCTGTACTTCAATGACCCTCACATCACCAAAGGATTTTACCTCCATCGTAGCTAAGCTGAGAGTTGATAGTTCTGCTGCACCAAAAAATGAATTGTAGGCTCGATTTTTGGATACAGACTTCCTGCTATGGTCAAAGCTATTTGACTTGAGTGAGTGACTTTATTCTCAGCCCATAGAGAACAGGTTACATTCATTTAAGAAATAGTGTAGGTATTAAGATGGTCTATCCATAAAGTCATTCACCAACTGTTTCAATGAACAATGGTTCTGCTTGGAGGGTGGCACAGGCATTGGGTGAGGGTAAGAATTTGGTTCATTAGCTGTGATAATTTGGAAAAGCATTCATCTCAGAGAAAGAGTAACTTGTAAAGTCCTCTTCTTCAAACTTGATACAAGAGTTACAAACGTCAGGCAAAGCATTCAGTCTCACTCTTTGTTGTTCTCTTACAAGCAACCTCCCTAGTTAAT
>JADRCD010230041.1:0-14262 GCA_019843815.1 Montemys delectorum | reverse complement strand
AAAAAAAAGACAGGAATTTTCTCAGCTTTTAGCATGATCTGAAGTGCCATGCAGAATGATGTGGGATAATTAAGAAGAAAGAATACTCAAATAGAGAAGACAGATCTCTCCATGGGTGATAATTTGATGGACAACAAAGTTCTAGTGGATGCAGCATAATCTTTCTTCTTAGAGTATTTGATGAGCAGAGTTCAGGGTATGCTAAGAACCAATGAGTGCTTTCCATTCTTCAGTTCTTCAGTCATTTTATACCTGGGCATAATTACTATGGGTGCATGATCTTTATATTCAAAATTGGAGAATGGAAGTGAATTAGATATCTCAAACTGTACTATGAAGACCTTTATTATTTTCATGTTATTGGTGCCTTGATATTAGTCATGGTAGACACATTAATAACGTATCAGCCAGGGCTAAAACTCAAGACTGTTCAAAGAAGGCTTGGTGTGTAACATTTATAAGCACACCATTTTTTTTTTTCTGGGTAAAGAAGATCCTTATTCTGACAATCTTGAACTTGAAGTTTGATGTAGTGATTGAATAAGGTCAATGAAAGCCTTCAGAGTCCATCTGTATGCCAAAGAATAAATGATTGATGTCTAAAACAGATGACTGAGATTAGCTGTCAAGACACCCATAATCCAAGACTTTCTCATCTCCATTTGTTTCTCTAAGGTTTTATTTTTGTGGAGGGGTTTTAAGATTTATTCATTTTTATTTTGTGTGGATACAGATATACTTGCAAACCAAATTGATTCCTGCTGCCTTCAGAGGTAAGATCAGGGGTTTGATCTCCTAGAAAATGTAGTTTCAGACAATTGTGAGCTGCCTTAAACAAGTCTGGGAACTGGACCCTGTTCTTCTGCAGGAGGAGTATATATTCTGAATGACTATGCTGTTTTGCTCATCTTCCATGTCTTTTCAATATAACCACCTTCCATCTCGAGGTTGGTTCTGTTTTCTCGGTGTATTGCTCACATTTGTAATTATTTTGGCCAAAGACCAGAACAAAAATAAATTTAGGAAGGTGGTCTTAGTTAGGTGGTTTACTGCTGTGAACAGATACCATGAACAAGGCAACTCTTATAAGGACAACATTTAATTGGAGCTACCTTACCAGGTTCAGGGATTCATTCAGTCCATTATCATCAAGATGGGAACATGGAATCATACAGGCAGGCATGGTGCATGAGGAGCTGAGAGTTCTACATCTTTGTCTAAAGGTTCCTAGCAGAATACTGACTTCCAGGCAACTAAAATGAAGGTCTTAAAGCCCACATCCACAGCAACATACCTACTCCAACAAGGCCACAATTCCTAATAGTGTCACTCCCTGGGCCAAGCATATACAAACCATGACAAAAAGATTTTTTTCTGGTAATGGTTTAAGATATATATCGTAATGGGAAGGAAGGTATGTATGTAAGGTGGCTCTTGGCTTTCAAGGCAGGAGCATGTGTGTCTGCTTGCTTATACCTTGGAAAATCATGAATCAGAAGACAAGAAGAGGCTCTGAGCCAACAAATTACAGACCCTTCCACAAGTGACTCACTTTTGAGACTCTACCTCCTGTTTCAACAACCTTCTAAACCAGTTCCATCAATAGAGGTGCATGGTTTCAAAGACACAAATGTATGGTATGATGGTACATTTTATATTGAGATTATTACACTGTGAATAAAGTTTAGACTTTGCAGCATAATGGTGGGTAACTATTCATTAGTTCCAAGTGTTGTAGAAAAAATTGTTAAATCATTCTATGAGACATTGATCATTTTATTTTATGCAACAGTTGTGAGGGGGAAAGCCTGTATCTTAGTGTCTCCTTAGACTTTAATGAATATTGTGCTAAGAGTGGACATGACAAGCTTCTTGAAGAATCAGGTTTAATATGGTCAAAATGTAGTCATAAAAACATTTCTCATCATTTCTTTGATGATCTGTCTCTCCTATGAATTATACTATTTTCATGATGATTGTATAAATATTATGAGCTTAATATATACACCACTATAAAAAGTTTAAAGTCGCTACCAATATCAACAATGTCTTTATTCTAAATCTTAATTCTCTATGTCTTGAAATATTAGCATCTAATTTATAGTAAGTATTTCAGAACTTTTGGAATTTAAATATTTATTAGTAATTTCACATATTTTGCATAAAACATTTATTTTCTCATGGATATTATGAGTTGAGTGACTGGGGCAAAAGAAGTGATAATTATGAACCTCGTTGAAGTATTTTTATAATGAATTTAAGAAGTGAGATAAAAAATATAGCGACCAGATTATTTTCATTTAAACTATATACTATATTAACTAGTGAGTTGCATTTTTTAATTGTGAAGAGCAAATTCATCTGTTTATAGTTTACATTACAATACAGTAAAACTTCTAAAATAATTGTTAATGGATGGTCAGAAGTAGCCACGTGGTAGCCATGAAGTTCAGCAGAGTACAAAGGTGATATTTCTGGTCTTAGAAAGAAAAAACACTCTGTCAAACAAGTGCACCATTTTGACATAACATTTTCAGTAGCTGGCAATTTCTAGATCTATAAATCCTATATGGTTTGGGGATTCAGAAAGCATGAATGTCCTAGACTTCAAAGATGTTTAAACATGCACACAACATTCTCTTTGACGAGCACTCTGTTCTACTCATGTCCCTTTCTGTTGAGGGAAACATTGAAAAGAAAAACGAACTGGCACATTCCAGAGCTTGTGCCTCTATCCCAGTGGTCTGGCCGACCATACACTGGTGTGCAATGGCCGACCTGTTTTTTATCTCATGGAGACTCAGATTGTACAGATTGTGTACAATCTCTCCACCCAGCTTGCTAGGTTCCCACTGGCAGGTCATTGCCACTCCATTTCCATGCTTTAAATCCCCAAGGCCTTTTTGGTGCACCTCAGGAAAACTCATGATTTGCCACCACACTTTTCTTTCTTGAACCCGGATTAAACCACCGCATGAAGGAAGGCATAACACAACTTTGTTCCAAAACAACAGTAACTCAATCCCTGGACACAAAAACTGAAATCCTAATCTAGTAAGCCTTATTAAATCTAAATGCTTGGGTGGCACATCCTGATGGATCCGCCATTGAAACCCAGATATACTTTGCTACATCTTGTCCTCATGCTACCCGACTCCAAAAGGACAGTAACTCTCTCCTGCTTCCTCTCTTCCTCCGTCCAACCCAGAAGTCCCTCCTACTAACTCAGTGATTGACTCCTTTTTTCATCAGGGGATCGGTTCACAAGAACGCACCAGGCCCATCCACAACACCATTCTGGCAATCCTTCTTTGCTCCAAATCTCTCACCAGAGTCTAGATTCAAAACTCAAGAACATTTTAAATTAAGTAATGATGTAATGCTAGATATGTGTAATGCTAGATATCCTGTATATTCCTATGAATAAAACCTCACCTCATGTCCTATGCTGAACAACTCCCCTTAAAGCACACCCAACAGCCTTAACATGCACCCAATCCCCTGGACTCCACTTTCTGTCCTACAACTCTGCCTGCTTTTCCAGAGGCCATACAGGCACCAGGGATCCTAAGCCATGCTGGTACTAGGAACCCCAGAGGCAACACTGACACCCAAAACCCCAGAAGTCATGCAGGCTACAAAAACCCCAGACAAGATACCCTACTAAACATAAAGGCTCCCTGGCCACCAGAACCCCAGACCCCACAGTCCAGAGGCTGAGAAGATACAGAAACCCAAGGGGAAAGAAAACATCCAAATATTAATTATCTAACAAAGATAAACTCGGAAATCAGTTCATAAACCTATAATAATCCCAAAACCTGGATGGCCAGAGTTCAGTGTAAGAATACAGTCGACAAGAGCCAGAACAACATGGCACCACCAGAGTGTATCTCTCATTGTACAGCAAGTCTTGGAAATGCCAACCCAGCTGAAATAAAAGAAAATGACTCTAAATCCAATCCTATGAAGATGGTAGAGGTCTTTAAATAGAAAATAAGTAAATCCTTTAAGGAAACACAGAAAAGGGAAAAAAAAAGGGTAAAGGAAATGAATGAAACTGTATAAGATGAGAACATGGACATAGAGGCAATAAAGAAACATACTGAGGGAATCCTGGAGATGGAGAACCTAGATAAAAGAACAGGGACTACAGACACAAACATCACTAACAGAATACAAGAGATTGAAGAGAGAACCTCTGGTGCAGAAGATGCAATAGCAAAAAAAATATTGATATATTGGTCAAAGACAAATTTAAATCTACAAATTTCTGAAAGAAAACAAGCAGGAAATCTGTGACAGTATGAAAAGATCAAACCTAACAATAATGGAGTAGAAGTAGGGGTTGAAGTTTTAAACCTTATATATCCATTTCCTTGCAGAAAATCAGAATGAAGACCACAGTTTAGGGTTTTTGTTCTTGTTTTTGTTTTTTTTTTTTTTTTTTTTTTTTTACCTTGGCACAAATCAGAGTTATCAAGGAAGAAGGAACCTCAACTGAGAAAATGTCCCTATCAGATTCATTCTTTTCATTAATGAGTGGTTTGGGAGAATTCAGCCCACAGTTTGTGTTCCCCTGTGGAGTGCGGCCCTTGGGCTGAGAGTCCTGAGCTGTGTAAGAAGGCAAGCTAGTAAGCAGTATCTTCCAAGGCCTCTGTTACAATTCATGTTTCCTGGTTCCTGTCTTGAACTCCTGCTCCACATTTTCTCAGTTTTGGAGTGGAACCTGGGACCTGGTAGGTGAGATAAACCCTTTCTTTCTTAAGCTGGTTTTGGTCATACAGATTTCTCACAATAAAAAACAGCTGGGCGGTGGTGGCACTTGTCTATAATCCCAGCACTTGGGAGGCAGAGGTAGGCAGATTTCTGAGTTCGAGGCCAGCCTGGTCTACAGAGTGAGTTCCAGGACAGCCAGGAATAAACAGAGAAATCATGTCTTGGAAAAACAAACAAACAAAAAACCCAAACAAACAAACAAACAAACAACAACAACAAAACAAACAAACAGAAAAACAGACAATAGCTAAAAGACACTATTCATATTTTTTTAATGTATTAGACTAGGCCTTGTTCATGTTCAATCAAAAATACCATGAACTATGGAGGTTTCCTTCTTGACAGTGTAAAACATAAATATTTCCATTTACTTTTGCAGGAACTTAAGAAAATACCACTTTTCTAGATAATTTGTACTGCAACTTAATCTATTCCTTGTCTTAGGCAAAATCCTGTATTTTAGAATGTGTGTTCAGCTGACAACATTTTGATTATAGTAGGTGAGCATTTCCTTAGTTATAAATTTGACTTATGTGCCTATAGGATTATTTATAGTTAGAATTATTTTTTAAAGAAATGAGACACCATTGCTACCATTATATATAGCACCAGTTTTCATATTCAGTTAACATAAGACCTCATTACCTGAGGAGTAAACAAGTTTATTATATCCATTAAAATTGTTTCTATATATGCTATAAAGCATCATATATTCAAAGTTTCCTTCACAAGAGAATTATTCAGTGTTGTAGGAAAGTTAACAAAATTCAGAACAAAATAGAATTCAGGCTGGTTTTTTGATTATCTCATCATTGTCATTAAGTAACTTAAGTAATTGAAATTCACTTTTCTATATTTGATGGATGACCATGATAAATATTAATCAATATCACTATGGGGGGAGAAATGGTTTTACGGTTTACTACAGTCTAACTTTAGACTAGACTATAGTCATATTTGTTGAAAGAAGCTTAAACAAAGACAAATAAAGACTCTTTAAAAAATGAACTAATACATTTGAGGACACTTTATGGGAGCAGAATGAAAGAGCTTAACATAGGCAGGGAGTGGGAAGCAACAAGTAATCAAATACATGTGACGTGGAAGCAGAAAGGGAGTTATTTCAGGGGAGGAAGAGGACCATCAAGAGAGGAAGAAGACAGGAGAAGGTGGCAGTGATTAGGGTAGGAAACTAATGATAAAGTATAAGGCCAAGTGTAATAAAACACCAAGCTGAAACCCATTACAATTTATTTTAACTTAAAAATAAATTTGACGAATAGAAAGTCTTAGTTGATTACTCCTATAAAGTCATGGCAACCACTGTTCCTGAGAGGGTGTCTTGCCTGGAAGATAGTAGTTTAGTATGTAGAGTACAACACCAGATAAGCCTATTGAGGTCTTTTCTTCCCTGGAGGCCAACAAAACACCTTCTGGCATGATAAAAGCTAGCTGAGAAGAAATTTTGATTTCTTGATTTCCTTAGCTAAAATGTATAGAATCTTAGGTTGTATCATACAGATAGTTATGGTGGGTAGCTAAGGTCAACATGCTGAAGGTCTCTGAGGCCTCTCTGACATGATTCATCGGGAGGTATCTGATGGCTGGAAGTAAAATTTTCATATCTTCTGGAAGCAGTATCATGCACCCACACGGGGGACATTCAAACTCTTATTTATTTATTTTAGGATTATTTATTTAATTTGATGTCTATGAATACAGTGGTCTTCAGACATACCAAAAGAGGGCATTGCTGTGGGAAATATTAAAAAATGCAATTCATACTACACTGGTAAGCCCCAGGCAGGGGGCCAGCCAGGCATTGGCAGTCATGTTGGGCCTGTTTTCATCTTGTGGAGACTCTCTGACTCAGAACTCCAAAATCTCTGAAATCTCCCACAGGTGGATCACTACCACACCAACCCCACACTTCAAAATTTCCAAGGTCTTTTGGAGTGAACTTCCTGTAAACCCATGCTTTGCTACCATACCTTTCTCTCTGGAATCCTGTTGAGCTGCTATGTGAAGGAAAACACCTCACAAATTTACTTCAGAATCAATGGTAACTCAATCACTGGGTACAACTAGAATCCTAATCATATAAGTCATATTAAATCTAAATCCTCTGCTGGTGAATCCACTAGGATTTGTCATCTAAACTGGGGGGTCATTTATAGCTACATCTTGTCCTCCCACTGTCCTGTCCAAGCACCCAACTCCCTTCCCTCTCCTGCCTCTTCCCTTCCTTTCTCCAACCAGGAAGTCCTGCCTACTGGCCCAGTGATTGGTTTCTTTATTCATTAGAAGGGTCACAGGAAGTCCTGAGTACTTGATTCTCTCTTCATCCCAGGTAGCCTCTCTTGCAGAAGCTGAATTAGCATCAAAATACAAACAGCACCAGGGCTATCCACAACAGGGCATCAGATCCTATTAATACAGATGATTGTGAGCCACCATATGGTTGGTGGGAATTGAACACAAGACCTCTGGAAGAGCCGTCAGTGTTCTTAACCACTGAGTCATCTTCCCAGCCCCTTCTTATTTATTTTTAATGTACTACTATTTATTGTAAATGTATTATGCATGTGACTACATAAAGTTTATGTGTAGTAAGTATTTGCAGGTCCCCATGAAGGTTAGAGAGTGTTGAGTTCCTGGAGTTGGAGTTAGCCACTTTACCTGGGTACTAGAAACTATACCTGGCTACTCTGGAAGAGTGGCAAGTACTCTTAACCTTCAAACCATTTTTTCAGCCCTCACACTTCTTAAAATAAGATTGTATATTCTAATTAGGTTGCAAGCAAATGACTCTCCACAAAGCATTTACATTCAACCTTGGGTTGTGTTAGGTTTGGTTAACCCAACACTAACCTTCTATTTTCATCCATACCCTGTTAGGAATTCTCCTCAAACATTTGATACCTAATATTATCCTTCCTAATACTATATTGCATGGTTTTTACTGTCCCCTGTAATTGTATTTCACACTTAGTAGATTTCTACCTCTTTCTTGTATACCATTCATTTTTCTTAACCATCTATCATGGCTTCTGGTTTCCTCTCTGCCTACTCCTATTTCTGTTAAAACCTTTCTGTCCCTATCACTCCTTCTCTTTGCCTTTATTTTATCCATACTCTACCATTTTCTCTCCTTAATGAACTCCCCAATTGCTGTTCAAATAAGTGGTGGTGGGGCCTGCATTGTGGCCTAGGCCTGGCCTGCTGTGGCTCTCTCTCTCTTCCTGGGGGAAGGGGGCCCTGGTGCTGAGGCCTGAGTCTCTCTCCCTCCTAGGGAGGCTGCGGGCCTGGTGGTGAGGCCCAGGTCTCTCTCTCTCCTCCCGGGTCCTGGCCTGTTTGCTGTATGGTGCCTTAATTAAAAAGGAGGCAATGTATGAATGAGTTATTTTATTGTAGGAAGGGAAAATATGCTAGTTGAGTGGAGAGAAGGAAAGGAGAGGAAGGAGAAAGAGAGAGAGAGAGAGAGAGAGAGAGAGAGAGAGAGAGAGAGAACAAAGAGCAAAGAAGAGAGAGAGAGCAAAGAGAGAGGAAGCAAGCAAGAAAGAGGGGAAGCAAGAGAGGAGGGGAAGAAGAGAGGGAGAAGGGAACAAGAGAATGAGGAGGCAAGAAAAAGAGAGGGGAGGCAAGAGAGAGAAGGGAAGAAGAAGAAAGAAGGGAACAAAGAGAGAGAAGGGAACAAGAGAGAGGAAGCAAGAGAGAGAGGGGAGGGAATAAGAGAGAGAGAAGGGAACAAGAGAATGAGGAGCAAGAGAGGGAGAAGGGAACAAGAGAGAGGGGGAGGCAAGAGCGAGAGAGGAAGAAAGGAACAAGAGAGAGAGGAGGCGGCAAACCACCCCTTTTATTGTATGGGGCGTGGCATGCCTGGCTTGTGGTCAGATGACTGTGTGTAAGGTCCAGCTAGAATGCTGGGAGTTGGAGGCAGTGTCTGCCTGATAGAGCACACATCTCCTGCAGGGGCAGCTGTGAGGTGTCTGGGCTGAAATCTGAGCCATGGTCTCAGGAGCAATTCACCGAACGCCTTACGTCCCTCCTGAACAGATACTCAGTGGGTCTCCAGAGTTCAAAGTGGCTCTGCTCTACTGGACTCTGGCTGTCAGAACTGCCCCACACCCAATGTCCTCTTTCTAGTTTCTTGGTTTCCATTTATCTGTCCACTTAATCAACCAAAAATCAACAACAACAACAAACAAAAATCAAAAACTATTACCCACAAGAAAGACATGAAGAGAAAATAGGTTGTTTGTCTTTCTGGACTGAGGTGACTTCACTCAGTTTATTTCCAAGTTTCATTCAATTAATTGGAAATTTAATTATTCTTAATAGCTAATTTCCCTTTTTGATTTATCAATTGATGGACATTTCTGTTAATTCTAGTTCCTATCTGTTGTGACCAGAGACCAATCAACATCTGTGTACAACCTGAATACCAAGGCCTTGCATATATAACCCATGCATATTATAGCTGGTTCATTTGGGAACTATTTTTCTAGAGTTTGCAGAGAAATTTGGATGAATTATTAAATTGTCTGTTCAAATTCCAGTTTCTCCTACAGTGAGTGAAAGTTCCTTTCCTTACATACATGCTCCCATTGTGGTTGTTTGTCTTCCTGATGACTGTTGTTCTGTGCTGTGATGAATCTAAAAAAGTGGTAGTAATCTCTATTCCTGTGAAGGCTAAGTATGTTAATCATGCTGTAAGATTTTTTTTGAACCATTTTTATTTCTTTTTATAGAGGCTTGTGTTCAATCCCATAATCTACTCTTAAATTTAGTTGTTTATTTTCCAATGTTGAGTTATTTTTGGTTAGTTGTATATTCTCCACATTTTCAGATGTACATACAGCTGGCCAAGATATTCTTCAGTACTGTAGGTTTTCTCTTTGTTTGACTAATACTTTTCTTTGCTGTAAATAAACTCTTAAGTACAATGAGGTCCTACTTTTTTGATCATTAGGCTAATTCCCTATGATACTGGAGTCCTATTCACAAAGTCTATGCTGGTATATAAAAATGGAAGCACATTTCTTACTTTTGCCTCTACCAGTTTCAGGGTATCAGGTCTTATGCTGGGATACTAGATATATTTAGAGTTGAGTTATGTGCAGAGTGAGAGTTCAGAATCTGTTTTCATATGTTGATCTTCATATTTCCAAGCAACATTTGTTGAATATTCTTTTTTCTCAATGTGTTCAATTTATAATATTTTATAAATAAATATATATGCTTATATTTTATAGAAATATATCATATAAAATATAAAGATTGGGGAACCATTACTCTACTGCTCAATAATTAATTAGTTGCCCTTTAAAATTAGTAATAAATAAATGAATAAATAAATAAAGTATTGTAAATACTACTACAACTCAATGGTGCATTATTTATGACTTATCTACTTTGAATAATTATGGTGAGCTTCGACCATTTGATATAAAATTACTATCTCAATAAGAAACAGGCACCAGTTTTTACTAACTATCCATCACTCAGTTAGTTAGAAAGTCCCTTTGTTACTGTTTCAGTTTGTCTTGCAGCCTTTTTCTTCTCTCCCTACGCTTTGCTGAGTTCAGTCTTGTTATTGCATTTGTGGAGGAGGGTCTTGTGGATATCAGTAGCAGCAGATTCTCTATTAGTGAAAGGGAGTCAACTGGATTC
This sequence comes from Montemys delectorum, assembly GCA_019843815.1. NCBI lineage: Eukaryota > Metazoa > Chordata > Mammalia > Rodentia > Muridae > Montemys > Montemys delectorum. The sequence continues at coordinate 3,810 of JADRCD010230041.1, read as the reverse complement.
AGCAACCTCTACTTTTTCTAGCCTAATCATTCTACAGCTTTTAAGAGGAACTTGAGACCTTTACTTGTTTTAAATTGTGTTTCTATGGCAACATTGCTTCTCAACTCTCTATCTATAAAACATTTGTTATTCTGTCTCCTATATTTATTTATTACCTGTTATTTTTTTTTAAACATCTGCCCAGTGCTTCTTTTGACAACCCTTCTTGCCTAAATTCTGGTGTGGCAGCTGAAAACTGTGGTTCCCATCTCAAAACTACATCTGTAAAATTAAAGGACTCATACTTAAGTTACTTCTGATAAATCTCTACTTTTCTCTATTTTTTTTCATTAATGACAAATGTCTTTTTAAAGTTCCTTTCAAGGCACTGTAATTTGTCTCTATCTCAGTTCATTCTCAAATGTTTTTGAAAGTCTGTGTTGGCACTAACTCATCACCACCCTCTTGTCCCTGTTACTAAGAAACAAAACTCTTGATGTCATAGGGTTCAAATTTTGACTTCTAGGAGAACTACTCTTTGATGAGTACCCTTTTCTTGTCCACAACAACATTTCATTTGTGCTCTAACTTTTAAAACTATAAACAGCTCTACATTTCCAACACGTTCCTTTTCCCTGTGAAGGCATAGTATGCTGACACTTCATTTCTAATTAGCTTCCCACAGTGCCTGTTTGAGTAAATGGCTTTGCAGAACCCAAGGTCATCAATTTTTATAGGAGTTAGACTGTTGTTAACCATAACCATATATTCTAAATATATTTAATACATTATCCACAGACATTACAGTTTTCATTGTGCACACAATGTCTTTTTTCCCCTCAGAGAACAAGTGGAAGCTTTAAAATGTGAGAACCCATTTCTTTGGAGACTTGTATAGGCCCCTGAAGAGTACTCCTTTTGATATTTGGCATCTCAAAGAGATCTTCCAATATTGGGATCCTGAAAAGTAAACATATAAGAAATTGTTACAATATCCATTTGAGGGGCTGGAGAGAGTTCAGTGGTTAGGAGTGCAAACTTTTCCATAAGACCTCAGTTCAGTTCCAAGTACCCATATCATATTACATGGCTTACAATGACCTCAAGTCGAGCTATGGGGACCAGAAACCTCTGACCTTCTAGGACCCATGCATATACCCACACACAGCCACATAATTCAAGATAAGTCCTTAAAAATACAATTGATACTCTTATGTTACTAATGCCAAACTTCCAAGTCCAGTGTTTTGTTATATACCTGAGCAGATGACAAAACTACTCTTTTTAGTTATTCAGATACTTTATCATGTTTCACTTTATTGGACTCATATAGGTGAACCAATCTGACAATGTATAACTCATAAAATATATTCCCCTGTTATTTGAGGGAGTTTATAATAATATTATTATAAATGTGATTGGCTCTGTCCTAAAGCCTTTGAATCTGAAGTAACATATTTTCTGTGTCCTTAACAATAATGAAGACTAGATATGACTATGGTGCTACATTGGAGGAGATAAAATGCCCCATTAGGCTTAGTAAAGAGGAACAATACACACATCACAATTACTTCATTACAGAGGCATGGATGGTAATACCACAATAATGTCAAGAGGTGGGAACATATTATTAAAGTCTTTTAAGCCAGCCAATCTCTCCACCCTTTGCCCATTTAGAGATTATTTCTGTTTTACAGTTATAAGCTTTGGCTGCATCAGTGAGTCCAGAGCCATTTGCTGTTGAGGGCCAGGTCACTGTTGGATGTAGTCTGATACAACTGGCCCACAAGTTTTTGATAGGAAGACTAAGGTTTCCTTTAATTCTGTGCTCATTATTCACACCTCCCTAAGTCCATCCTTCATGTGCTAACATGCAGTCATGTATGGTTTTGCCTCTTAAGCCATTCAGTAGTCATGATTTTGCTGCCATTCTGCTATGTTTTGCTGTAAGGTGTTTTTTCCTTTAAGAAAATACTTTCTAGTTGGTCTACTGGGACAGCCTACAGAGGTGAGTTGTTCACAGTAGGTCACCTGAGCCCCAGTGTCAAGCTCTGGGCTCAGACTTCAGTCTGGAGGATCCGTGTGAGATCTCAAGAGCACTCTGTATACCCGTGGAAACCTTTAGGGGCCCCCAAAACAAACCAGCTTGGGTCCCTTCCTGACCAATCCCATCCTAGCTGGATCCACTGGCCATCCTACTTGGTCTACTTGGAGCACTCTTCAGAAGTGAGTTTCACTCTTTCTCCTGAGCCTCAATATCTAGTTCTGGCTTGCCTTTGATCCAGAAGACCCTTAAGGGACCCCAAAAGTATACTGCTTCACCATGGAAATCTTCATGGACCCCAGGACTAACCATCTTGGAACGCTGCTCCACCAATCCCTTCCCATTAGGATCTGCCTGCCAGCCCAGTTAGGTACAACTAAGACACAGCCTGATGAGTTGGGTCTCCCTGAGAAGAGTCAGCAGAGTTGGGTACCAGACTCCATTGTCTGGCTCAGGGCTCCCTTCACCTTCTCGAGAATTTCTGCTGCCATCAGGATTATTTAGTGACTATCAGGGGGGAAACAAATGTTCCCAACTGCAGGGAGAGGAACCTACAAAGACCACCACCAGTAGATAGACAACCCCAACTCGAGGGACAAAATTATTAACCCACCGTCAGAATTTCTGACCCAGAATTGTTCCTGTCTAAAAGAAATGCAGGGATAAAAATGGAGCAGAGACTGATAAGAAAGGCTGTACAGTGATCAATCCAACTTGGGATTCATCTGAGGATTGAGCACCAAAGCCTGATACTATTACTGATGCTATGTTGTGCTTACAGACAGAAGCATAGTATGGCTCTCCTCTGAGAACCTCCACCAGTAGCTGACTGAGACAAATGCAAATACTTAGAGCTAACCATTAGAATGACGTCAGGGATCCCTATGGAAGAGTTAGGGGAAGGATTGAAGAAGCCGAAGGAGATGGTAACCCCACAGTAAGATGAGCAGTCTCAACTAACCCAGATCCCTGGGAGCTCCCAGAGACAAAGCCACCAGCCAAAGAGCATATATGGGCTGGTCAGAGGCCCCCTAGTACATATGTAGCAGAGGACTGCCTTGTCTAGCCTCAGTTGGAAAGGATGCTCTTAATCCTCAAATTCATCCACAGAATAGAAAAAGAAGGAACATTACCCCACACATTTTATGCAGCCAGAGTCACCATGATACCTAAACTACACAAGAATTAACCAAGAAAGAGAACTTTAGGCCAGTGTTCCTTTATGAATATTGATGCAAAAATAATAAAATACCCACAAACTGAATCTAAGAATACATGAAAGACATAATCTACCATGGTCAAGTAGGCTTCATTTCAGGGAATAAGACCTGGTTTAATATAGGAAAATACATGAATGCAATCCACAGTGTAAACAAGTTGAAATAAGCCACTGGAGTTCTGTTTAGGAAATTTTCCCCTGTGCCAATGAGTTCAAGATTCTTTCCCACCCTTTCTTCTATTAGATTCAGTGTATCTGGTTTTATGTTGAGGTCCTTGATCTACTTGGACTTCAGCTTTGTGCAAGGTGACAAATATGGGCCTATTTTCATTCTTCTACATGCAGACAGCCAGTTAGACCAGCACCATTTATTGAAGATGCTTTCCTTTTTTCCATTTATTTTTGGTGTCTTTGTCAAAGATTGAGTGACCATAAGTGTGTGGTTGTATTTCTGGGTCTTCAATTTTATTCCATTGCTTAACATGTATGTCTCTGTACCAATACCATGCAGTTTTTATCACTATTGCTTTGTAGTAAAGCTTGAGGTCAGGGATGGTGATTTCTCCAG
>JADRCD010230040.1:0-25664 GCA_019843815.1 Montemys delectorum | reverse complement strand
GTAGAAGGAGAAGGAGAAGGAGAAGGAGAAGGAGAAGGAGAAGGAGAAGGAGAAGGAGAAGGAGAAGGAGAAGGAGAAGGAGAAGGAGAAGGAGAAGGAGAAGGAGAAGGAGAAGAAGAAGAAACATAATAAAACAAATAGAAAATAAGATTTTTATAAAGGAAAAGCCATGACACAGGATTGTTTGACAAGGAACCTTCAAAGATGCTGCAGAGTTCAGTTTCTGTTAGCCATCCACTGCTGGGCACACAGCCTGCCCTTAAGAGCAGTTCATTTCCCCAGTGAGACTCTGTTGGAGAAAACTTAATTTTTCATTTGCATGGGGCTATCAGTTGAAGATAGCTTCTGGATTAGGGATGGGGCCATGTGTTCACTTCTCCTCTCAGCTCTAGGACCCTATCTGATGCTATGCATGCTGCCTCAGTCTCTGTGGGTTCATGTGTGTTGATCATGTTGATTTAGAGTGTCTCTTTACTTAGTATTCTCCATCCCCCCTGGGTCTCACACTCTTTACACCTTCTCTTTCACAGCACTCATTACCTGAGCCAACTTGAGGGTGGTATTTGATATATATGTCCTATTTATACATTAGTGTTCTGAGATCTTTTATTCTGTGCATAAAGTCTGGCTCTGGGCCTGAGTTTGTGACAAATTGTGGAGATTTTGGCAACAGGCTTAGTTGTTTGCAGGCTCCAATGTGACCCCTTTGGTTAACAACTCAGTTAGATGTAACCCAATCCCAGTACTGGAAGCTTCATTTGGTGACTAGAGATGGCTAGTTGGGGCGCTGGTCCTGAATTATTTGGCAATTTCCTTTAAATCATGTTCATATAAGCATATCCCTTGTATCCCTAGCCTCCCCATAACTTTAATCATGAAGGGGTGTGGAATTTTGTCAACAGCCTTTCAGACATCTAGTGTGATAATCATGTGATTTTTGTCTCTCAGTTTATTAATATGGTAGATGACATTTATCAATTTACATATGTTTTACTGCATCTCTGCAATTCTGTGATAAAGCCTATCTTGCAAGTGGCAGATGAACTTTTTGATGTGTGTTTTAATATTGTTTGAAAATATTTTATTGAGAATTTTTACATCTGTATTTATAAGCGAAATTGGTCCATAATCCTCTTTCTTTTCTGTATGTGGTTTGGTTATCAGGCTAACTGTGGCCTCATAAACAAGTTGAGTAGTGCTGCTTGTGTTTCTGTCTTGTGAAATGAGTTGAGGAATATTGGCCCATCCACTTTCCTGACTTACTTGCTTCTCTGGCAGGCTTAGCATCTCTGTTGGAGTTGGGGCCTGGGATAAAGTGATTAGTGGGGGGAAAGCAAGGTTGGAGGGAAAGATCTGTATAATGACCTGGAGATGAAGACAGAGAGAGAGGCAAGGCCACAGCAGATTGTCGGCTACACAGCTGGACATTAGACTAGGGCTTGGACTAGGAGACCCGAGGGAGAGGTAAAGATCTGAAGTTCTACATATATGTTTTTAAATTAGCATACAGGATATTAGATATCATCATGGCACTATTAAACAAAGTGGGCTTAGTAGATTCTAACCCTCCATCTCTCCACCCTATGGAACCTTTAATAAAACTGTCATCTTCATTTTAAAAAAATGTTCATTGTCCCTAATCACTAGAAGAATGGAAATTAAAACCACCCTCAGGTGCCACCTCACCCCCATCAGGACAGTCATCATCAAGAAATCTGACAACAGATGTTGGAAGAAATGTGTGGAAAGAGGAATCCCGATTCCCTCCTGGTAGAATAGAAGCTGCTATATCCACCATGGAAATCAGTAGGAAGTTCACTCCATGCATATATCCCAAATCTCCATATCCTATCACAGAGACAGTTGACTTCCAAGTTTTATTTCTGCTCAATTAATGAAAGAAGGAAGTGGAACCCACTTCCATCACTAGATTTTAATTTTTAAATCCCAATCCTCTCCACCAGTTTCTGCCACACTCATTTGCTCACCCTTCAAAGTTAAGGGACTGTCAGCTATCGCTCTGAGGTAACCTGAGAATGGAACCCCTTTTCTCAACTACACATCTTGAAAACACTGTGATTCATCCTTCAAGTCACATTTATTCTAGTTTCTTCCCTAAAGAAATTCCAAGAAAAGCAAATGGGACATGACATGTCAAGTGTCCTGGGGACAGGAGAAGCTAAGCATGATGCACTGCATGTCCATTGAGGGAGGCCAGGGAATTTGGGAGCTCAAGCAGTGTCTCTGACCAGTTCCTCACTGATCTCCAACCACACTTAAAGGTCTAGAAAACTAAGTAACCTAGTGCCAGGATTTCCTACAGGTCCATCAATCCCTGCAATCGTAGCAAAACAATTACTATAAGTTTAAGTCCTCAAAGTACCAGGAAACTCAACACCCTTTGTGAACACTGAAGCTCCAGGGAATCCTTCCCTAATGTTTAGACATTGTTGGACAGGTTCCCATTCATTAGTTAGATAAACAAATTTGACTATGTGTTTTAGTCGATTGTTATTTCTTAGTTCAACTGAGACAGACAAAAACTGAAGCAAGGCATTGTAACTTGCTCATTGTGTCTCACCATCTAAATGTGTATTTGTGAAATGAGCAGACATCCTGAGACAAGCTATCTTTATCTGGTCATAGTCCCTATTATTTAAAACAAGTGCATTTATAAATTGTTTTTCTTGGGAAAAAATTTCATGGAACAAAGAGAGAAGAAACAGCAGAAGGTAGCATAGGGCTAGGGGCAGTGTTCCTTTTCCTTATATAAAGTGATTCAACAGACACCATGATTTCTCCTAAATATCAAAGCCTTATATTCCCAGAGTATGTTAAATACTTTGGTCAGCCATAATAGGACACTTTCAGCTGAACAATTACAATGAATATTCTTCTGGCTTGAAGTGTTGCACGGATCTCCATATGAATACATAGGCATGTGTCTTACTTTTGCATATGGCAATCCTTAGACAGGTATCAAAAAGTGCCTAATTTAGCCAGCTGTTATCTTTAAAGGAGTTTCATTTGGGTTGTACCACGACTTAGGAATTCTTCTACACATTTGGCTTGGAATGTTTGAGTCACTAAACTTATAAAACTTCTATTTGCCAAACTCATGACAAGCAGATGCAGCATCAATAAGCTATCAACTCCAGCAGATCATCTGCTAAACAGCATGATGCTAAGCAGGGGAGATGTCCTCAGTGAGGAGGAATTTCCATTTTAGTCTTATTCCCCTCATTTGTATGTAAGCACATTGTAAACTGATCATACAAAAGTGTCTTTGCATTTGGTGCATGAGTCAAATGATGAAGAGAGAGAAACTGGATATGAAATGCAGGAAGATTTCATTAAAGTTCTGTACCAATCCTCACCAGCACTTTTATTCCTAGGTGTTCATGTAACTGATATAATTTGCATTTGGTTTATCAGGAGTATCTGCATATGCTTATAGATTGCTTCAGATGTTTCAAAAAGAAGCATTATATCTCAATTAAAGCACTTACAGGCAGACATCTCAACAGGACTCACACTGTAAAACTAACTTCTCCAACAGAGACAAGTGAGGACAACTTACATATTGAAAGCCTGGATCTGTCTGGATTAATGAGATCCATTATATTTCAACAAAATCATATCTGTGTTTTTCCGATAGTTCACCTTTCTCTTTCCTTAATTCAGATGTCATGAAGAATTGAATTATTTCTGCCTCTAGGTATTCGAAATGATGGATGACTTGTGAAAGGGCTGCTATTAAAAAAGAGCACACCCCTATTCCTTTTCAAAATAATGCTCAAAACACTTGCTGGAGCAAAGAGGCAAGAGAAGAAAATTAAAGAATACAAATCAGAAAAAAAAGAGGTCAAGTTATTCCTATTTTCAGATATGATATTTAACAAAAGAGATCCCAAACATTTCACTAAATAACTTCTAGAAATGATCGACAATTTCAGCAAAGTGGCAGAATACAAAATCAACTTAGAAAAATCAGTAGTCTTTCTATACAAAAACAAAAATGCTAAGATATAATGCACACATTTACATTTATATGAGCTTTAAAGAAAATAAAATACCTTTAAATTAACCTAGACACTAAGATTAAATACCTCTATAATGAAATCTTTGACTCTCCAAAGGAGGCTGATTAAAAACACTAGAAAATGGAAAAAAACCCACCCCATGCTCACAGACTGGTAGAATTGTGAAAATGACCCTTCTATAAAAAAGCCTCTTAATAGATTCCATGCATTCCTAATCAAAATACCTAAAATACTTTTTACAGAAACTAAAAAATTTCTAAAATTCTTACAAAATCACAATAGCCCAAGTATGGTGAAAGCAATTCTGAGCAACAAGAGCAAAGCTAGATGGATTGCCATTCCAGATCTCAACAAATATCACAGAGTCAAAGTAATAAAATTAGCATGGTACCAGAAAAAGCTGACACATAGAGGAATGGAACAAAATAGAAGACTCAAACATGAGTTTCATAGCTATAACCATCTGATATTTGACAAAATATACCAAAAACCATACACTGGACAAAGAAAGCACCAATTTAACAAATGGCGATGGGAAAATCGATGTACACATGTAGAAGAATGAGATTAGATTGGTATCTATCACCTTGCACAAAAATCAACTCCAAATGGACCGAAGATCTCAATTTGATACCTGAAATGCTCAGACTACTAGAAGAAAACCTAGGTGGTACCCTACATGATAATGTGTGGGTGTAGGTATAGCAAAGGACTTCATGAGGATTCCATTTGTCCGGGAATTAAGACAAACAACTGGCAAGTTAACTCATAAAACTAAAAAGCTTTACTATTTTTTTCTGCAGGTAAGGAAAACAACCAGTCAAATAAAGAGGCAGCATACAGAGTGGGAAGAAATCTTTGCCACCTGTAAATATGATAGAGGATTGATATCCAAAATATACAAAGAAACTCAATAATCGAGAAAACAAACCCAATGAAAATAAGTTATGGAGCTGTTCCTAGAGAGTTCCCAAAAGAAGAAATGTAGTTAAGAAATCTCCAAAGATGTTTTATCCTTAGCAAATTTCAGGTTTCATCACACCCCAGCCCCAGTGGTAGCATCAGCAGAACAAGTGACAGCAAATGCCATTGAGGATGTGGGAAAGAGGAACCTCCACTCACTATTGACAAAACTGCAAATTGAAACCAGCTATCTGGAAATCAGTAAGAATAATTCTCCAAAAGCTACAAATAAATCTGCTATCGGACCCAGCTATACTACTTCTTGGCATCTTCCTGCATGATTTGGCATCCCTCTCTACAGATGCTTGCTCAGCTCAGCTATGCTCATTGCATCTCTGTTCATGAGATCTATAAAATGGAGAAACAACCAAAACCAAAACCAAATAAACAAAATGTCCTCCAACTGACCAATGGATAATAATAAAAAAAAAAAAGAAATGTGGTATATATGCACTTGGAATGCTGCTCAGATGTAAGTAAAATAAAGATATCATGTTGAGTGAGGTAACACAAACCCCAAAAGAGATGTGCTAGATGTCCTCTTTCCCTCATGCTTCTCAGCTTCAGATATTCATATGTGAACACATAACCTCAACTAAACACAGATACGAGGAAAGTAAAAATAACCAAGCACTGAGGTGAGCTCTAGAGAGGGGAATAACAATACAAGTGTTATGAATTAAATAAAGAGAAAGTATCTGTAACTGTGGATGGGAGGAGGACAATTCAGAAAGAGCAGGGGAAACATGAAGAAGAACATTAAAAAATGCTTGGAAAAGATTTAGGGAATCATTATATTTGCCCAAGGTTACACATAATGCATATATATTTTTAAAATAAATTTATACCACTTAGGTTGAAAAGGCTCCCCCAAGACTATGAATTTGGGAGGGGAAGACATGGAAGGGGTAGGAAATAGGAGACGGAAAGAAGAAATTGTGTAACTTTATTTGAATTATTTTTTTAAAGAAGCTCTCACAACAAAGGAATTCCTCCAAGGAAACGAGCACAGGACTATGTAAGCAGTTCATTGTATCTTATCCCATTCACTATATCTTTGCTCATGGACATTGACTACGCTTCTATGGGGCAGTGAGCAGTTCTGAAAGCTGGAGTCCAGTAGAGCAGAGCCACCTTGGAACTCCAGAGACCCACTGAGTAATGTATTTGCTTATAAGGCACGGTAGACGTTCGGTGATTGGTTCTGATACCAATGGCTCAGATTTCAGCCCAGACCCCTCACAGCTACCCCTACAGGAGGTGTGTGCTCTATCAGGTAGACACTGCCTCAAACTCCCAGCATTCTAGCTGGACCTTACACACAGTCATCTGACCACAAGCCAGGCATGTGACGCCCCATACAATAAAAGGGGTGGTTTGCCCCCTCCTCACTCTCTTACTCTTACCCTTCTCCTCTTGCTCCTCACTCTCTCTTACTTCTCTCCTCTCGCTCTCACTTCCTCTTGCCCTCTTGCTCTCTCTCTGCTCTTTATTCTCTTCTCTGCCTTTCTTCCTCTCCTTCTTTTTTCTCTCTCTCTCCTTCCTCTCCTTTCTTTCTCTCTATTCAGCCAGCATATTTCTCCTTCCTACAATAAAATAACTCTTTCATACATTGCTCCATTTTAATTAACATGTCATTCAGCAAACAGGCCAGCCCCGAAGGAGAGAGAGAAACCCAGGCCTCAGCAGCAGGCCCCCTGCCACCTGGAGGAGAGAGAGAGCCTCAGCCAGCTGGAGCCCCAGCCCAGGCACCCCTGCTTTTGGGACAACAACTTCACTTCCTCATGCCCCAAGATCCTAGCACATAAACAGACAAGTTGGGACATTCAGGAATGATAAACTACCAATCACTCCTGAGCACTAGGGTGAAGGTCTAGGCTCACAGAAATGAAAAGATTCACTTTGTCTGCAAGTCAGTGGCCATGCCACAGCCTCCAGATAAAGCTTTGAAACACTTTTAAAGACCCTCCATACTAGAGCAACTAGAGCCAGCATGTATAGTCTTCTTCAGTAATTGCAGGTGAATCAAATCCTCAACTATGATCACATCCTACAATCACTGTAGTGATAGTGAAAGATGAAAAACCCTTGTTAATATCATGTGGTCTGCTGGGACCTTCTTCACCAATACAGAGCCAAAGGGAATAGCATTCACATTAAGAGGAGCTCCAAAGTCCATCTGACACTTACCAGGCTCTAAGCCCTGAATCCTGTCTCTTTCAAAACAAATCTTCAAGTATCTATATCTACATCAGGCAGTGTTGCCCTCAATACAGTAAGAGAGTGGAATTTTATACATGAAATTCAACTGATACCAGAGCCAATCAAAACCAAAGCAATGCCACCACCTACCTCAACCTGCAGGGCTTGGTCCTAGAAACTTGTCTGGGAGTAACCAGCAATAGAATGTAGAAAGCACAAACATACAGACAGACATACAGAAAACCTGTGGTCAGGTGGGTTGTATACTCTCTGACAAAGCCTCACCAATTATCACACAACAATGGGAAACCTTAATGTTTTTATTATATATGAAATAGAGGGCAACGTCTAGATATTCTTGGTCAGAGGTCTCTGTAGATTGCAGTCTTAGGCTGTGAGTTTCTAGGTATTCTTGGTCGGAGGTCTCTGTAGATTGCAGTCTTAGACTGTGAGTTTCTAGGTAGAAGAAGCTATGGTTACTAAGTTTTGCACACACCATCAACATTTGCACTTGGACCAGAAGAAACAGGCTTTGCCAGTTCCTGCACTGATCTCTAAGGGAAAAGGCTTTGCCAATCACTGCTCTGTAAAGGAAAGCCTTTGCCAATGCCTCATGACTCTGAATCCTTGACACTTGACATGGCTGTGCATGTCAGCAATACACATTCACTCAAGGCTTCCCCAGCTTCCTACAACTTCTAAATAATGTCAAGGTTTGGTTAGATAAGAGTTTTATTTCTAGCCAAAATGAGTTCATCTTCTCAGATTACAGAACAAATGCAATCTATTCTCTATCTGCCTACTTGAGTTAGTCAATTGTTTGATTTTTGAGGTCAGCAAAATATCTCAATTACAAACCAAGAAAATATATTATTCTCTGTTAATATATTCAACTGAAGAAAATCCATTTCTCTACATGCAAATTTCAAACTGATCATTCTCACATAGATGTAAGAATTATAATAATATCTGTAGTACGGGCAATTTTTCCAAATAACATTCTTAGGTGTGCTGCAATTGAAGCCGTCAGCATTTTTCTCCATTGAAGCATGCCACAATTAACTACATTACTCTTGTGCATGTCACTCAAATTACTGTTAAACATTCTTTCTACACTATCTCTGCAAAAAACATGTGACTGAAGTCACTGTGAGTGGAGCTTACTGCTCAGATCAATGTTGCCTGCAAATGAGTGTGGGAAACTGCAGCCACATGAAGGGAAGTTCCTGGAAAAGGCTGGTGCTCTAGGAGTGTCTTCAACCTCTCGGGACTTCCACCTAAAAACAACCCATGATGCTGACCAGTTCTTGAGTATTGCTGGTATATACTTGACTGGACAGAAATTGTGAACTAAAAGAACACGGCCTGGATTGTAGATTTGAGAGAATCTGACACCAGTGAGGAGCTGTACCTCTGGGTAGGTCTATGAGAGCATTTCCAGGAAGGACTAACTAAGAGGCAAGACCTTCCTCCGGAAAGATAGCTTCTGCAGAAAGTAGCCCAAGAGAGAAACGAGACTGCTTGCCTGCCTCTTTAACTGCCTGCCTGTTAGTGTATCTGTTCCTTTGTTGTTGACGCTGTTGCTGTGTTCAAACCAGAACCCAACTTCTTCAGCCTTCCCATGCAAACTGAAGACCATCAATTCTCTCCCAGAATCTTCCAGATCTTCAGCATCAGACTGGGATGCTGAGGCATCTGGAGGAAAAAAAAAGTTCTTGGCACATTCAGTATGAAGACAGCCATTGTTTTATTGCCCAGGCCCTATCACATGAGCTAGTTTAATAAACCCCTTTGTAATGCATACAAATTCAATTGGTTCTGTTCCTCTAGTGAGCCTGGACTGATACAGACATTTTGTGTGGAATTAATGGTTTGGAGAAAGCACAATATGATATTATGACCCACAAATACAATGTGTTAAGCATATTAGGGTGATTACTGTATGCTTGCATTGAGTGCTAGGAGCATTCAAATGTTAGAAATTATTCTAGATACAGAGCCTATCTTCTGCCTTCCTAGATCTCTAACACATCAGCTTCATTTATTCTGAATATGAGTTGTAGCATTTGTTGAATTCATGAAGTACATCCCTCTCCCTTTTACCAGTGTTGCTTGCTAGCCTTTGCTCTATCCTTTGTGTACACAGGGCCTGAGTGGACAGAATGGAAGCTCTGTGTACTATTTCCTGCTGATCTGGTGAGCAGAGGACTGGCATTCTCCCCCAAAACATGTCTTGGTAGCAAGACATAGTCACAGAATATTCAGCATTAGCTCCACCTAGAAAGTTTTCTTCTGTTTTGGCTTGCTGTCCAAGCAGTCTACTACTATGTCGTGTGGCACAGAGAAAGCTGCCTCCCCATGGTCCTTACTGCCCTGTGCATCAGGAGGGACCAGCAGCACATCGGGAAAACCCAATTTTCTGGTAGACCCGAAAAACAAGAGGAATGAATGAAGACAATGGCCAGAGGCCTTGTGCACACAGTCACTGTAATTTTGACACTATTAATCCCCATGCCTTAGCATCCGCCATGCCATCTTTTGATACATATTTGTTCTGCCCTTTGAAGCATTATTCCATTCAGAAATAACAAGAGGCTATCAAGATGTTATGTAAAAATATTCAAGATGTCTGTAGATTACTCACAGGCAGCTTCCTTGCCTTTAATGCTTTACATAGATATTGAGCAAGGTCAAAGCCAGAAAATCAACTTTGAGCGAGCCCTGTGACTCGATCATATCAGACACACATGCACTTGTGTCTGTATTGTGTGTGTGTGTGTGTGTGTGTTTGTGTAGCTTTAGGTGACAGTATAGCAATCTCTTATTCTTAATTATTGAGGACAAAATATTCAGGCATTCACAGGGAGACAAATATTCAATTTGACATTGTTTTGGACAAAAATCTTCTTCATCTGATATGATTACAGGATTTGTATTAAGAGCATTGTTGGATGAATTGCACAGAATGAGTTTCAATATTGTGTAAGGAGTGTACACAAGAATGTCATCCCCTAATACTGCTGCTGCAGCGATGTCCTCTGTGGTCTTCGGTGAAGGATGCGAGGTGACCTTAAAACTCTGAGGATGGGAATGAAATTCCACATCCATACCAAAAGAAATTATACAAATCACCTGTTTGTTTTTGTTTCGATGTGTGGTAGTGACGATTAGCAAGCCACCTAGGCCCACACATTTCTTTATCAAATTTTAACTTGCAAGCATAACTGCTTTCATTAAAGAACTGTTCAGTTCATTCCTTTGATCTTGGTCATTGTATTTAACCTTTTTGAAAACTTTATCCATCCCTTCGAGGTTGTCCAGCTTACAGCTGATCCTCTGGGTACATATGAATCCTCCTTGACCAACAGACCATTTAGAAACTTGATGCTTGATGTTCTATTGTCTGGCTTTTCACACTGCTTAATCATATTGATGTTCTGATTCACTCCGTTACCTGTGGAAAGTTCACACAGCAAGAGTCAATCTTTAAGATCTAATAAGACTTCTTTGCATCTAGGGTAATCTATGTTGCTTAGCATTTCAGGATGCTCAGGAAAACATACATGCTCTCTCAGGAGAGTGGGGAGAGAGGTTCTTTTGTTTTCATTCTGTTCTGGTTTCTTGCTGATTTCCTGTCCAGTGACTCCATAAACTGCCTCCACTAACCACTGCAAAAATATTTTTCTTCCTCATTTCAGTCTAACCATTTTGTTTCCTTATTTGAATCTTTGCCATTTGGCACACTTGTATTACAGAACTTTCTTGGTGGGATGATGGCTCTTCTGTCATGTGACTTTTCTCACCCTATAGATATGGACTTGGATCCCACCTTCTTATGCATATCAACAGAGCAAAGCCAACATTCCATCAGTGTCCACAATCTGATTGTTCCTGTCCTCCTGTGTCTGAAGGGAGCTCCCTATACTTAGACTTGCTGCCAGGTGCTGCCTTTGCATTCACTCTGAAATCTCTTTATTGAGTTTATATCTTATTCATTTGAAGGATTTTATTATAGGACTTCCCCACCGTGTTTATTTCCTTCCTACTTTTTCTTGGTTCTCATTTTTTTCTTTTATTGCTTTTTCTTTGTGTGGAAATTCTTGAGTAATGCAGTCTACACTCATGTCTATGATATATTTCTAGTGAAATCTTATGAAAATATGAAGTATTTAGATTAACACTGTGGCACTGGATGCCCAGCACCATTTATTGAGACAATGTCTCATCCTCCATTAAGCTTCTCCCACTCCCTTGAGAATGTTCAGTGGACTGTATTTATTGTATCCACTTTGGCATCTCTATTCTGTTCCACAGTTTGCTGTCTGCTTTTATAAATATCTCAGTATTACCTCTACTGGATTATAGCACCTTGAAATCTGGCAGTGACAGTCATTATGTCTCTGCCTCCTCCTCCTCTTCCTTTCCCTTCTCCTCCTCCTCTTCTTCCTCCTTCCCTTCCTCCTCCTCCTCCTCTTTGTCTATCTCCGTCTCCATTCAATCTTGTATTCCCACCAACCTTCTTCTATATTGTGATGGCTGTTATAAGTCTTGCCTTCTCATGTGGCTCCTTTAGAATCCATTTGCCAATATCCCCGATATAGTCTGCTAGGACAATTTAAATTAAGCCACACATTCTGGGAGAAACAGGTCTTAATGATATTGAGTCTCCTATCCATGAACATGGACTACCTCCTCCCCAAGTTACTTGGATCCAGAAGCCCTGTTATGGACGCCTATCCAACACATCCTTTTCTGAGACTTTGTACAGCTATTCTGGTCTACTTGACTTCCTGATGCCTAAATAGAACATTCTTCCCTAGAAGCCTGTCATTTCTGATGACATCCTGTAGGGAAGAGAATCCCCTGTGCTTGGATCTCTTTATGCTGTTGGCTGGAAGGTCAAGAACAGGAGGTTTTGCTAACATTCCTCAGTGTCAACTCTACTGGTCACCTCGGTCTGGAGATAATGGATGGGTCAGGTGCTGGAGGCAAATTTTGCCACTACCATGCCAGGCCAGGTTGTGTAGTGCCTGTTGGGAAATCTGGAGTCTCAGGCCAGGCTGTGCAGTGCCTTTAGGGAAATCTGGAGCTTCAGGCCAGGCTGTGCAGTGCCTGTTGGGAAATCTGGAGCCTCAGGCCAGGCTGTGCAGTGCCTGTTGGGAAATCTAGAGCTTGAGGCCAGGCTGTGCTGGGCCTGTTGGGAAATGTAGAGCCTCAGGCCAGGCTGTGCAGTGCTGCCTAGGAAGCCACATTCTGCTGAATTCTGTAACACCATACTTGTTGTTTCAGGGTGAGAATGAAGTTACCCAAGTCTCTGCTCTTCTCTCTCAGGCCTATCCTTTAGCCATGAATGACAGCCTTCCCTTGGCTGTTGTGTCTACTTTCTTATGATTATGGTTCTAGGTGACAGACCTCTCTTGTGCCCAGTCCAGAGGCACAGAAAATATAAAGAGGGAAAAATATATGTCAGGGTCAGAGTGTCCCTGTTGTCCCTGAGAATTTGACCTTATCTGAGTAACAGTCTATTCTCCGAGGAACCATGGAGTGTTCTCGGAAAAACCATAAAATGTTTTGTCAACGCTTCCGCTCTGGCCAGGTGTGAAGCCAGGTGTACACCCCCCGCCCCACTTCCTCTTAACGCTTCCTTGCTCTGCAAGTATAATTGCCCTGCCCTTCTGAAGTAAAGTCAGGCTTTGACAACCGTTTTTGCTTGGCCTCGTTCCTCTCTCTCGCCCGTTTTCTCTTTCAGGCTTCGTCCCCTTCGGACCCTGGTTAATTACTTGCCCTGCGGGCCGGGGCAAATATATAGCCTGGACAGAGGCAATCTATCCAGGTGTAGCACCAAATACAAATAGGGTAAAATACTGAGATTTTTCTTGTAAAAATAGACGTTTAGGTTGGATCTGTGTGATTAGCATTTACTTAGTACACAAGAGGACTAGAGAGAGAAGGAAAAGTTGTCATCTCATCATGGTCTGTACCAAATGCATCCTTTCATAAATGGGAAGATGGGGAAAAGTATAAAATCCTAAATTTCCAGAATGGAAGCTGTTGTTTGGCAACATGCAATGGGTAAGCTGAGAAATAATTCAGAGCTAACACAAACTGGCACTGGCGCAGAAATTATCCTCATTAACAAGAACTCATTTTTTGAGGAACTATTTGCTAATTTTTTCCTTCTGTAGAAATGATTTTCTTCACTTGAGTAGCAAAAACCTTATTGTAGCAAGTAGTAATTACCCTTCATCTCACAAGGTTTTATTCTTAAATTCTCTGCCTTTGTGATTTAAGAGAGTGCATTTGGCCAGAGAGACCCATTCTCATTAGGTATGTATGTATAATTTCTCTGTTTTAAATGCATTATTCTATTTGCATAAGCAAATGTCCACTGTCTTCTAAACCTGGATTCTATCCTTTTAATTCTTCTAAAAGGATAAAACTGAATATTTATTATTCTGGATAATAGAAAAAATGGGAGAGAAGCTGAAATCTACAAAAGGCTGGAATCATGATGCACTCAGAGAGACTTTTAAAGCTGTAGAGAAAAATTATGCCCACCCTGCTTTTCATTCTCAATTTGTATGTGTTCTACAGTTACCGTCTTCATTTCAGCTATTTTTATAGATTCTTTTCCTAGAGAAATAGAGACTTTTTATCTCATAATGTTTGGTTCCCATGCCCTCCATATCTCTGACTAAACCTTCTCACATAGCTGGTGCTGTCCACTGACGGATTCTCCACCTTGAACAGCTGGTACCATAGTGAATCTTTCCCCCCAACCCTGCTAAAAGCTGAGCCACTTAAGAAGACCAATCTTAACCAAAGAGAAAAAGGCAACAACATTTTTATAAAAGCCCTGGTTTACCATCCTATTCATATTGGCAGCTGAGCAGAACAGGCCTTGATATCTGATATCTTCTTTGGAACAACATTTTTTTTTCTAGTCTTTCTTTGTGGTGAGCTACTGCATGTGAGCCTGCTCAGAGGCTTTGCAAAGTCACATATATTTCAAGTGGATTCAGACGTATTCCTATCACCAATGTGAACCATTCCTTTATTTGGATTTCTAGGTTTGTTTGTTTGGTTTTTTTTTTTTTGTCTTGTTTTTTGAGGATAACATGAAGTTGAGTGGATTGAACCTTGATAGAGAGGAAAGAATATGATCAAAATATACTTCATGAAAAAAATGTTAATTTTTTAAAAGGCCAGCAAAAGTAAGGGCTGTGGCCCTTGTTCTGAAGTCCTGAGTTGTTCATTTCCCTGAATAAATGTAGCTAATAACGCTTCTCTATCTCAATACCAAAGATTATCTCCTTGTGAAATATCCACTTTGTGCTAAAATTAAGGCTAATTCTACTGTGACTCGAGCAATGGCTCAGCAGTTAAGTGAACTAGCTGTTCTTCCAGAGAACTAGGGTTCAAATCCCAGCACCACACTCACAACTGTCTGTAACTCCAGCTCCAGAAATCCAACATCATTATACAGACACAGATGCAGAAAAAAAAAAAAAAACCACCAATTCACATAAAAAAACAAATTAAACAAATCATTAAAATTTTTTCATTTAGCTATACTTGGGAGGTAGAGGCAGTAGATCTCTGTGAGTTTAAAGCCAGCTTGGTCTAGAAAGCAAGTTTCAGGACAGTCAGGGCTGTTACACAGAGAAATCCTGTCTCAAAAAAACAAAAAACAAAACAAAACAAAAATCAAAACAACAACAAACCCCTCAGGATATATATTCATAGATTTAAAGGTAGATACAACTTGCTAAGCCTTTGAGTTTTACATTTCCAATTTTTATAAATTCTACATTTTATAGAAACATGAATTCTCCCTGGAGCTGAGACATGCCATGTTTTAACACTGAAATCACTGGGAAATAAAGGGAATCACAAGTTTAGGGATATTAGATTTGCCTTTCTCTTTAAAAGAATGGTTATTTTGAAAAAAAAATGGTGTTTTTATGACACACATCCCTCAGTGCCTCTTGGGCCCTTGTAGTCTAGCTATTCTGAAGCTCAGGACGTAGGTTGCAACTGCCTCACCATTTCCCAAGAAGAAAGATCCAGTAACCGGTGTGGGTCGGCTAGCCTGTCCACTTCCATACAGTGGCTTACTACCATGTATGTTATTTCTAGAAAATGTAGAAAAACCATGAGATGCAGCTGAAGGTGCCATTTGGCATCAGCTGGATTATCTCTGGTTGAATAAACTTCAATTCCTTCACAAAGTATGGAACACTGAAAGTTTGGGGAAGAGGAAGAGCAAAGGAGGTGACCCGCTAAAAGAAAGGAAGCAAAGCCATCCCTCATGGTGGTCATTTTGGTGGGAAACACTGATTTGGGCTATATGTTGTGACTGAAGACCTAGATAGGGAATCTTTGAAAGGTCTCTGTCCTTCACTCTGTGTGTGTGTGTGTGTGCGCGTGTGTGTGTGTGTGTGTGTGTGTGTGTGTGTGTGTGTGTGTGCGTGTGCTAAAACCTTAAATCTGCTATAACAAAACCAGGTTTTAGGATGCTATCACAACTTTTATAAGCTTTTCAGGGTTGGAAATGGGGTCATGTTACGTTACAGTTTCCAATTTCTTCCTATATGAAACCATCCATCTTGAAGGGAAGCTGGTTATGACACAGGATGTTCTTAAAGGGAGGTGAAACCACAGGATGCTGTAAAAGGAGATTCTGTCTTGCAGGGAAGCTCATTAAATTCAGGAAGTAAACAACTTAAAGACTTCAGGAAGTCTCTGAAACTGACCAGATTCACTAGGCTCCTCCCTCCTCAACCATATTGAAGCAGTAAGGATTGCTGAGACAAGTGGCACTGCCCAGAACACTCCCAGTGACCTGACTTGTCTAGAAGAGAGACTCAGCTGCTGTGTTACCTTGAAGAAGCAGAGATGAAAAGTGATTTCTAGAAGACTCTCAGACAAGGAGAGCTGCCTAGAGGATAACTCTCAGATCAACCAAATTAGCTAAGTAGACAAGACAAGCTACCTGAATGAATCTGAGAGCATCTAAATTTCCTGAAAGGGGTTCATATTATCTGAGCTACCTGGAAAGGACACCCTACATCCTGTTGAGTTGCCTGCAGATGTGCAGTGTGCTTTAGGGTTCATCAGTTGTCACCCATGCCTATGTATCTTTGAGCAATGCAACTGCCTTAGCCATTTCTGCTTCTGTCAATAACCCTTCACACAAATTCCTGTAACTAAACTGAAATTCATTGATTTACCAAGCTGGACATTAATGGTATCTATACTTTGATCTGCCATTGGTTTCTGTATCTGGGGTGAGTAGACATTTGTTAATATTTCTGCAAGAACAGTACCTCACAACAGGTCATCAGGACTGAAACACTAGGGCATCAGTATTGATAAGGGGGCACTTCTTAAAGACAGGAGAAATCCAAAACCCTAATGTGTTTCTCTGTAATAGTCTCATAGATTTGTCTGGGTAGAACTATGGACAGGTTCAGTTTCAAAGAGTCAACCTCACAGAAGATCACACAGTATAAAACCAGAATCAACATTCATGACACATGCTCTGATTGTACAGCGAATACAAAGTATGTGCTAGTAAATGGCAAATCAATGTTATCCTACCACTTAATTAAATAATGGATTATTGGCTGCTATAACACCAGCTCTGCAAGCAGTTCCAGTGGGCCACTTCTGGGCAATATCTTTATGTTTCAAAATCAATTCACTGACGTTTATCAATGCTGAATCACAGGAACATACCAAAAAGATTTAATATTATAGGTCATTTAAAACACTCACTAATCTGGTATACACCCAGGCTTTCCTTTGACAAAACATTGGGGTTTGTTTTATTTATTTATTTTCATTTTTTTAGAAAAACAAGTTATCTATAGTATTCTGTGTGATTTTTTTTTTATGATTTTAGTTAAAGCAGCATCAGACTATGGTCTTACGGTTTCATATATTTTGTGTCTCAGATCAGAGAATGTAA
Organism: Montemys delectorum; assembly: GCA_019843815.1. Taxonomy (NCBI): domain Eukaryota; kingdom Metazoa; phylum Chordata; class Mammalia; order Rodentia; family Muridae; genus Montemys; species Montemys delectorum. The sequence continues at coordinate 8,483 of JADRCD010230040.1, read as the reverse complement.
ACACCAGCAGTCAGGAACTTTGAAGTGATCTTATTGACTAAGGATCACCAAGACCAAGTTCTCAGCACAAAGATTTATTTGCCCCCAAGGGACAGTGAGCAGGGGATAACAGATGAAGACAGGAGATAGAGGGAAAGGGGAAAGGGAACAGGGGAGAGGGGGAAAGCATTTTTTTCCTAGAGGGTGGATAGAAAAGAGACAGATGTGGCCCGCAGGAAAATGGTGGTTTATAAAGGTACAAGGGGAATTCCCATGTTATGATGAGGTGTTTAATTTTGATTGGGCGTGTTAATTAGGTGAGCCAAAGGGAGCTTTTGATTGCTGGACTTCAACACTTTGATAGCTGGACCTAGAAATTCAGCTTCCAGAGGGGAAGTAGCCAAATAAGGGAACTGACCTTGGTGGCTAGCTTTCGGAATGTAATCTAATGGTTTTTTAGCAATGTAGGGGGAACAGGGAAGAGGGGCAGGGCCTGTCTGCCAGAGCCATGTTTGCCATGCTCAGGCCAGCAAGTGTCCTTTTAGGCTTGGCTGTCAGAACTAAGCCTAAGAACTCAGCAGACTATAATCAGACATTATAGGAAGAAATGTGCTTTGGCTTCAGGATTTACTCTCTTAGCATTGCTCAGCATTGAGCTTTGTAGGAGTTATCTGAGGAAACTTCTCTGCCAGGATCATGTCTATATAGCATTGGGGAGACAGACTTCATTTACATGTTGTAGGATCCTTCATGACTTAAAGCTGTCATGCTATCTTGTAGGCAGCCAGACTTTAAATTCTATTGCTATTAGAAATGTCTTTATATTTGAAAGTAATCTACCTCCCCCCCAAAAATGCCAATAACGTAAATGATTCTGAGACACAAGCACTTACTATCTCTGCAGATTTCTCAGAAACAATGAGATGCCCTTCCTCTCCCTGTTAACCAGATGGCTCACAGGCTATCCTTCCACTGAGACACCGTTTATATCCCTCCTTCCGTGCTCACCTAATAAAACTCAAAATGGACATGGTCCAGCAAGCCCTTACACGCCCTCATCTCCTCAGTCCCTGAGGAAAAACCCTTGACTTTTCATTTGGCAGCCAACACTGATGGGGAAGAGGAAAGAGAGAAATCAACATTATTCTCTGTGGTTGAAGGAAAAGCAAACAGAGACAAATATCTAGATCTTTCTTCAACTGCTGGAAATTTTTTTAGAGAATAGAATTTCTTTTAAACTTCTAAAGGGCATAACACTGAATGGAAGAGAGAGAAGTCAGTCAGATAACTGTAAACACAAATGATAAAAGTGCAAGCACATCAGAAAAACTGCCTTCGGCCTCACACACCCAGCTCTGAGTCCCCAAAGCACTCTGAGGTCAGCTCTTCAATCACAGAGCAGTAAGGCAAGTTCCAGGTGCTCATGAGCTCCAGATATAGAGTGGAGGCTGCAGCTGGCTATGACATCAATCCCTGAATAACTCTGAGGCAGCCCGCATCTTTTCTTCCAGACAGTACAGGATAATTTATTTAAGGTCTTTAAACTTAAGTGATATGTACAGTATTTTATTTATTTATTTAATTTGTTTTTATTTTATGTGTATGAGCATTTTGCCTGTATATCTATCTTTGTACCACATGCAGAGGGCAAAAGAGGGCATCAGATCCCCTAGAACCAGAGCCACAGATATCGAGAGCCACCATGTGGATAATGGAAATTGAGCCCAGGTCCTCAGGGAATAGAAAAATCATCAAACATACTATAGCACTGACATGCATTGACACACCTGATACCTGTTGTCCTCAAACAAGGGGGCTGTGACCCATATTGTCTTTTTAAGTTTCTGTACTCAAATCATCGGCAGTTTTCTGAAGTCCATTTTAATCTCGAGCATGTGCCCACATTTGCCATCGCAGTGGATGTTTGCTTCTCAACATTGTCATGTGAGTTTTAGTCAAGGAACATATGATTTTTATGGCATTCTCCACAGTATGCAATATAGCTAGTTATACCATATACCAGGTTAGTGTACTTCCCTTCCATTTTAGCATCCAGACAAATAGATGAATATTAAATGTCTGTAATGATTTATTTATTTATTTACTCGGTTAACAAGTAGTTGTTATTTGTCACATCCTCTAATACCAAAATGTAGGAAATGCCCTTTTAATATCTGATTTACAAAAGGTAAACACACTGCTGCTGCTAAGAGCAGTCACTTAACCATTCTGGCATTTGGCTTTGTTGCTTTAGTAAAGTTCAACAGCATTCACACAGGACCAAGCCCTTCTTTTCCTATCAGGAGAAGATTCCAAATACAGAAAATGTCTGTTCGGTATGGAGATGTGATTTTAGTCACCTGCAGCAGGAATAACAATGCAGGAGCCATCCCATGTGAGCCATGTGAGTAGAAGGAGGCACATGAAGGCCAAATACAGATCTGAAAGATTCCCAGCTGTGCTTTTCAGTCACGAGAAGAAAGCTAGGAAGCTCCTCCTACAATGCCTGTTTTACATCTATGCTTGAAAATAAAATAAAATAAAATAAAATAAAATAAAAACGAAAGAAGAGAAAAGAAAACCCCATGCTGTTTCATGTTAAGTACCCCTGCAGTCGCCATTAGAATTCTCTTCCCATGATAGGGGATCAAACAAAGCAGACACAGCTCTGGCTCTGAGGCACAACTTGGTACACACTGTGCTCTGAGGAAAACAAACACTGGGTGTAGACTTTGGTACTCTAGAGCCCCGAGGTCCTCCTGTCCAGATGCTTATCATTCTCATTCTCTCTGCTTCTCTCCTCCACCCTCTAGCCACTCTTTTCTTGAACCTATCTATTGATTGTTTGCTTGTTTTTGTGTATTATTCTGATAGTTGAACTTGCAGCTCTAAACTATCCAATCACCCTGACTCTCAATTGTTTCAGTGTGTTTACAGGTTGCTGTTGGGGCATCTTGAGAATTGCTCTGTAAGTATCCCTAAGATTCTAACATCTGCCTTCTTTCTGTTGCTCTCCATCCTTGTCCATTTCTCCCCAGTATTAGCTCCTTATCCCCTGTGTGAACAGGAACTTCTTTGACCTGCTGCTCCTTCACTGCCCTGAGCCTACAGAAAGCATCCTATGGTGGGGTGTTGGCCTGATGTCACTATTGATTCTCAGTACATAACAGATACTGATGAAGGAGGAAGTCCAAGGCTCAGCACCACACTGTCCACACTATCGTTGGTCCTGAGGCTCCTGACTTTACTCTCTCTCTCTCTCTCTCTCTCTCTCTCTCTCTCTCTCTCTCCCCTTTCTTTTTTTCAGTTAAGCTCAGTGTTTTCCTCTTTGTTGATGTGCCTCCTACCCCACCCACCCAGTGTCAATCCCTTCCGTCAGTCCCAAAAAAAGAAGGTAGTGAAAGAAAGGGGTTATTGAGGTTCTGAGCCCGATGTGCAGTTAGAAAGGGAATAGAAAACAAAACAATAATCAGATGTGACAGTTTGACAATCAAGAAGTCTAAAGCAGAGTGGGAATGGAGGGAAAACAGGAATAAGAGAGCTGTACAGAGGCTGTCATTACCTCTCCTGCTGAGAGGGACTAGAGAGGCAGCTTCAAACACTAAATGAGGTCCTGAGAAAGGAGATGGTGTTGGACCCTGAAGGAGGAACTGGATGTCAAGGAAGAAGTGCGACCTCCCTTTGTAGAATGGAACCCCCCACCTCAGATACAGCGGCTTCACAGATCATAGATGCTTTCATCGCTATAGGCAATGTACAGGAAGAAGTCTTCCTCATGGTGTTCCTGGAACAGCTGACCCAGTTGTGGCACTGGTGCATGGAATGACATTGTTGACAAACGTTGACAAAGGATTTGCTTTCAGATCAAGAAGTAGGAGGTTTTTCCACTATCACTGGGACCTGGTCTGGATATTTCTTTTGGATTTTCTCGCCCTGAGAACAGTGCTTCTCAAATCAATGCTCTTCTTTGCACAGGAATTTGATTTTCCTGAGACCAGGCTGGCCTGAGCTGGGCTGAGCTGGGGAGGTGGTGCGGGTGGGGGATAGAGAAGAGGCAGGATAGGGTTCTTTCTTTCTTAGCAGAGTTCAAGCCCTGTGTGATGTCTATGCCTTTTCATTTAACTTGAAGGCAGGAATAGAGAAGAGAATCTGTACTTAATTTTCTTTAAAGCGAAAATCTTGGCATATATATTAGAAACATGAAAACTAACACTGAAGTTGACCGCATGCAGGAGCATTTGGTGTTTGCATGATTTTCTTGTATATATATTTTTAATCACTGATTGGATTCATGGAGTTCAGGCAGGGATCAGTTACTATGTGCCTGGAGAATGAGCCATTAATGTAAATATGAGCTTTGATAAAAGGTAATTTGGAAAGCTAGTCAGCAGGAGGACAAAATGAATCCGGCTCATCATCAAAGAGCAATGATTTAAGGGTCATTAATTCTAAGATGTGATGGCTCAAAAAAAAAAAGTTTTCTCTAATATTCACAACTGTCACCACCTTCCTCAGCCTTAATTCTGCTTCTCAAAGTTGAAGAGAAAGGGAAAAAAAAGAGCAAATGTCTTTAAATGATCACTACTTTTCTGAACAATTTAATAAAGCATGAAAACTAACCATTCCATCTAGACTGGGTTGAGGAAATGCTCAAGAATAGATGGGCAGTAGGGAGCACACACCCAGCTGAAAGGAAGTGCTGAGAGCCAGGTGGAAACAGCTTCACCCCACCCCTACCCCAGCTTCATAGAGTAAATAGAGTCTGGATCTTGTAGCATATGTAGTAGTACTATGAGGCTATGCTAAGGCTCAGTGGGAAATGACTCCTCAGGAACCTTATTTTTCATAGACACGAGGATGAGGGAGAATGAGATAGGATAAAAGAGTTCATATTCTAGCCCGGAAAAAGGAATGCATACTGTACTGAGAAAAGTAAAGAAACTGCCTGATGTGTGGATTTTTTCCATAATCAAGAATGGTTTGGGGGTAAGGCTTTGGTACATGGCTGACTATATTACAGACCTGTTCTCTGCCTGCAAACTCTATGTTTGTGATATGGAGCAGTAGTCTATATTTTGGAGTAGAGGAGAAAGATGATAACAGTGATTTCTTTCTTTGATTTAGGAAGGCATTACCAGATACCAAGGTTTTCTGTCTACACACTGTCTAATCTCCTTCTGAAGTTCTTCAGTTCATGGTTCAAGGTCACACAGGGCTGTCTGTTTAAGTTGTATTACAAGGAAACAGCACATAACCAGGCAGTATGTTCAGAGCAAATGCAGCCACGCAATGGGATCCTGTGCAGAAGTCTATGGTGAAAGAGAGTAAGAAGAGAAAGTTGTAATGAGAAAGGAAAAAAAGGAGGAAATGGAGTCTTCTCTGAAGGGCAGACAGTCCACAGTAGTAGCTGGGACTCTATGAAGAATGAAGAAGGAAAAAAACACTTGAATGAATAAGGATGTGGGTGGAGAAGGGAGGACCACTTTGGTGAGAATGAAGGTGAGGACAGATTTGGACTCCAAATCATAGAATGACTAACAAACACTTCTAAAAGAAGCCATGTACGCCAAGGTTTCACTCCAGAAAGGCTGTTTCAGTGTGATGAAGGGCATCAACTGGGTGGCGAGGAGCTACAGAGCCCTTGCTTTGAGCATGAGAGATGTCGTAGCTTCAGAGTGCCCGGGAATCCCTGCGCTTAGCATCATGATCATGTGAAGTTCTTGTGGACCATTAGGTAAAGAAGTTCACTGACACTTTAAGGTCAGACCCAACAGCCTCAAAACACCAAGACACAGATTTGTTGGCAGCAAATGCTTAGTTAATGTTTAAATTTTCATGACTAGAAGGTTAAATATTTTATTAACAAGGAGCAATCTAGTGTGTGGGTAAAAGAATAAATATTTCCACATTAAGGTATCTGGTGCACACTGTTTCCATGCCTACTTAAATTATTATGACATCCAGGGATTTCCGTAGGAAATATGAGATGATTACAAACAAGGAGCGGTGGGATCTGCAGTGCGCGCTTTTCTTATCCATTCCTTCCCAGCACAGGCTTTGGCTTGTTTCACAGGAAAAGGAAAACTGTGGATAGAGCATGAACAGCATGTAGTGAGGCAGACAGACCAGCAGTGTCTGTCCCTGTAATCCCAGCACTCAGTATACAGACAAAGGAAGTTGGGTATGAGTGCCGGCCCAGTGTGGGCTACGAACTGAGACCCTGTCTCTAAGAACCAAAATAAGAAAAATGTCAGTCGCTTTAAAAAATTATAAATTAGTGAGAAATAAAATACTTATGTCACTTTTGTTTCCCAAATAAGCTCCAGGTGCCATTGTGAGACTTCCATTCAGGATCCCCTAGCATCTGCTCCATGTGTTCATGGAGCTCTCTGCCTATTTCTGTAGGCTATTTTATTAGCTTATGAGAGTTTTGGTCACAAAACACTGAGGACAGTTAGATGATAGAGTTAACTGTTTGTCACAGCTTTGGATGCTGGAAGTCCAGAGCCCAGGTACAAATGCCATTGATGTCTGCTGGAGGACAGTATGCTTGGTTTGCTGACTCTCACTTTCTCACTGTGCCCTCATGTGGAGTTGAGAAAGGGCTGCAGTCTCAGAGATGGGAAGAAGCTGTGGTCTCAGTTGAGAAGCAGCTGTAGTCTCAGTTGGGAAGGAGCTGTGGTCTCAGAGATGAGAAGGGTCTGTGGTCTCAGTTGAGAAGGATCTGTGGTCTCAGTTGGGAAGGGGCTGTGGTCTCAGTTGGGAAGGGTCTGTGGTCTCAATTGGGAAGGGTCTGTGCTCTCAGTTGGGAAGAAGCTGTGGCACTTAGGTCATTGGGTTACTTATTTTTATCTCACTGTAACTAAATACCTAAGAAGGGAAGTAACTTTGTGGGAGGAGTTTTATTCGGGATCAGGATTTCTAAGGATTTAGTCCATCTTGGTAATATGTCATCATTGCCCATGTTCACACATGCCAGAACAGAGCTATCCAGTTCACAGCAGCCAGGAAACAGCAGCAAGCTGGAACAGGAAGAGGACAGGGTAAGATACAGCCCATGGACCCACTTTGACAAACTAGGCTCCACGTCCTATCCCTCACAACCTGCCAATATGCCAACATACTATGACTCCATCAAGAGATAGATCCATGGAACAAGTCTGAATCTTCAGAATCTGTCTTTGGCATTGCCTTCCCAGACACCTCCTGGGTTGGGTTTTATAAACACTGAAGATGCTTCACAATCCAACCAAGTTGATGATCAGGATTAATGATCCCAGTCATCCAAATGGGCACACTTATGGGAATTCCTCTAATTCATCACCACCACTCCTCCCCAGAATTCTATCTCCTTATATCACCACATCATACCAATGGTTAAGATTTCAGTGCTTGACTTGGGGTAAAAAGGCAAACTTAGTCACAACAGCCCCTGAAGATAGCTTTCGATACAGTCTGTATCACAAGGGAGCTTAGATAACGTAAATAACGATTAGGGAAAACTAAAACTGGGTGAAGGAACTTGAAAGCGTCATCTGAGTCACTGTCTACACTTACAACGTTTACATGCTGCTGTGGCATCGGTTATTAGACTGTGTCTGTCTCTCACAGATTTCAATACACGTCCACCCAGCATCTGCCTGGGATCAGTGTTCGCTGTGATCTTCCAAGTCAGAAGAGTCTGCCTTCTTCATGAATTGTTAATTGACCTCTATCTACTGTAGTTGTTGCTAGCACAACATACATATAACATACATACGTCATCATTGCCCATGTTCACACCCACTAAAGACTCAGTTATCCAAAGCTCGCCCCTTCCCTGAGTACATAAACCACCTTGCTCTTCCCAGCACAGGGCTCCAAGCCACTTGGAGGAATCAGTCCAGGCAGAAGTTTCATCCTTGGTTGAACCCAACACATCTATATGCCCAGTTTAACACTGCATCTGTCCACAGCCTCTCCTGTGGACCTCTTCCCTGGGGGTTAATTCCTTGTCTGTTCATACTTCCTCCTATGGCTTCTGTCCTTCATCAGTTTCTTTTCCTTCACATGCAGACCTCACTCTTGGGTGCTGGGAGTCATCCAGCCTCAATTAACTTTTTTTAAAGCAGTAACTATAATTTATCTTTCAAATGCTACCAAAAGTAAGACATTGAATACTAGTGCTGTTATCTTGATGGACCCAAAATGAGAAATTTGATGTCATTCAGTGCATCTATGACCAAATAAATACTGCAGAGAGCATCATTCTAAATGTGTGTGGGTCAGGGACATGCAGGACCACTAGTCTGTACTGAGCTTGCCTCCTCTATCAATTTCACACTATCATCTCTGTTTCTACGACACCATTTAAAACAAGTTTTAGCTGGGCAGTGGTGGCACACACCTTTAATCTCAGCACTTGAGAGGCAGAGACAGGTGGATTTCTGAGTTTGAGGCCAGCCTGGTCTACAGAGTGAGTTCCAGGACAGCCAGGGCTATATAGAGAAACTCTGTCTCAAAAA
>JADRCD010230038.1:0-51631 GCA_019843815.1 Montemys delectorum | reverse complement strand
AAAAAAAAAATCTCAAAATCATCTGGGCTAGATAAGGGGGAGAAAAGAAAGCATTGTTCAGCGTCAGGCTTTTAGGGCTGCCCTTCCAGATGTCATGGGTCAGTCATGTTAAGAATGTGTGCGTCCAATCATCTGCTGATTTTTATCAGCAAGCTCTCTAGCAGGAGCTGACAAGGGCCAGTTTGGAAGTCCTGATGAATAAACAATGGCTTTTTGGATTGTTGAGGGCTGTGTAATAGAGCGAGGGGTTTATGTATACTAAAGCATGATGACACTAGCAATCAATATGCCAATTACCAGACAAGTTATTGGAGGAGGCACTCACGTGTCTTCAGCCTCCTCCTGCTTGGAAGGGGCCCCTAGAAGGGAGAGTCCCTGTTCTCAGAGACAGGCGGGGTCCAGGTCTTGGAGTTCAGACCTGAACGATGAGTCACTCCAGGAGTTGAGAGGAAAGCCACAAGATTGCATGTCCTTAGAAATTCCAACTGGGTGTGTGTGGGAGGTGGGGCTTGGGTTAGGTGTTTATCTTGCTCTCTCTCTCTCTCTCTCTCTCTCTCTCTCTCTCTCTCTCTCTCTCTGTGTGTGTGTGTGTGTGTGTGTGTGTGTGATGCAGTGTATATATTTATGCATGCGATTGTGCTTGTAAGTGGCAGCTAGTGGTTGATGTTATACAGCTTCCTCTAGGGTGGTGTTTTTCAGCCTGAGGGTTCCCCCTCCCCTTTACGGGTACAAACAACCCTTTCACTGGAAAACACAGATATTTTCATTACTATTCATGGCAGTAGCAAAATTAGAGTTATGAAGTAGTAGTAAAATAATTTTATGGTTGCAAGGGAGCCACCACCACATGAGGAACTGTATTGGACAGTAACAACATTAGAATGTTGAGAACCCCTCCCCCTGTCCCCTTTCCCCCATCCCAGCCTTCTCCCTTATTTTTTGAGGCAGAGCTCTCCTGATGCCTGGAGCTTACCTTTACAAGTACACTGGCTGCCTAGCACTCTCTGAGGGCCCACCTCTTTCTGCTTTCTTCCCCTGCCTCGCAGTGCTAGGGTTGTAGATTGTATATATATGTGGGTGCTGGGTACCTAAACTCAGATCTTCATCTGTTTTTTGTTTTTGTTTTCCAAGAAACTTACCAACTGAGCCATTTCCCCAGTTCTACGGTTTGGTGTGGTAATACTGATGTGACAGGTAATGGATTGCTGTACAGTGTTTAGCAACTTCTGAGGTTTTTTCCCCTGACCAGGAATGAGAGTGTCACTTGAGAGCTTATTGGAAATGCAGGATCTCCGGATCTTCTCTAAATCTACTAAAAGAGACTACAAGCCATTGCAGTGTACATGATGTCTTGAGACCCACTGCTGTAGAATAAATGTCTGCACTCTACTCACTGCATTGTCAACAGTCAAGCTCCCCCAAAGATGGCCTGTTTATTGCTGGTATTCAACAGGATGCTAAAGTTTGCAGATGACTTAACTTAAAAAATGAGGGCCAATTCTTGAGATTATCTCCAAAGTCGCTAATGACACTCTCACTATATGGCTAGAGATATTCATTTTTTGTTTTTTGTTTTTTGTTTTTTTGTTTTTCAAAGGGGAGCTTATATATCCACCTGGATCTGGAACAAACTACAATGTTGCTAGGGACACTTGTGAACATCTGACTTTCTACTTTCATTTTCCAGCTCCTGGGGTTTACAGATGTATGCTACCATATCCAGTCTATGGTGAGCTAGGGATAAGATATAAGCCCTTGGGCCTGTGAGGCAAGCATTCTACCAACTGAGCTACATCCCTAGTAGCTAGGTTTCCCTGAATGAGCCTGATATGAATTATTTCAATTTAAGAAGGAAAGAATAGAATAGATTTTGTCTATTATTTGAAGTAGAGATAGCGAGTGAATTTGCAAATCATCTTTTTTTTAAAAAAAAATCTAAAAAATCTATTTAGTGTGTGTGAGAGAGAGAGAGAGAGAGAGAGAGAGAGAGAGAGAGAGAGAGACAGAGACAGAGACAGAGACAGAGAGAGAAGAGATTTGGATGCTGTGTGCTATGGTGTGCTTGTGGAGGTCAGAATTGTGGAGGTCAGAAGATCATTTTGGGGAGTCAGCTCTCTATTTCTACAATGTGGGTTCTGGAGATTGAACTCATGCTCCCAGTCTTGGTGACAAGCACCTTTACATGTTGCACCATCTCTCTGGCCTCATTAATACCCTCAATGAAGAGGAATTAGGAAGAAAAATCAACAGATATGGAGTATTTATTTGATGCTTATCTAACACTCATTTGGCACCCAGTGCTGTGTTTGAAGGGCACAGGCCTTTGTGTAGTAGAACATGGTCTACTGTTTCCATCATAGTAGCTGCCAAACATTCATCCTGCCTTCTCGAGAGGAGGGAGAAGGATCACTTATTTATGGAGGAGTTTCTGACTTCTTATATTTTGATCTGGAATCTTCCTAAAAAGTCAGCTGAGAGTGTGCTGAACTTTCATGAAAGGTGGACTAGTGTACCACGTGTGTGGTCTAGGTGTTTATAATGTCCCACATAGGACATTTTGAAGCAGAGTTGTTTGGTCATAAGGATTAATACAAAAATGTAAAAAGTATCTAGGTCAAGGTGAGTTAAACAGGGCTGTTTGCATGCAGCAGACTTTCCAAGCCTCTAACCCATTACCATGTGTCCTCTGGAAGGGAGGTGGCTGTCGCTGGATTTGATTATCAAAACTCCTTTTTAAAAAGTGGTTGTACAACCTTTAATCCCAGTACTCAGGAGGCAGAGTCAGGCAGATCTCTGAGTCTGAGGCCAGAAAGGTCTACTGAGTGAGTTTCTGGACAGCTAGGGCTACACACAGAAACTCTGCCAGAGAGAGAGAGAGAGAGAGAGAGAGAGAGAGAGAGAGAGGCTGTGAAAATATAAATATGCCAGGATCAACTTTTAGGTGTCATGGGTTCAGATCCTTAAGATAGCAAATACCCATGGGCAGAAGTTCAACCTATGTGTTGTACAGGAAAGAACATCGGTATGATAAATCATTAAAAACTCTGCATGTGACATCAGGATTACTTAAGTGGTGGCTCCATGCCAACCAGAAAGGTCATGTAACCATCACCAAAGAGTTAAATAAGTTGTCTAGCTGTTGATGGTCTGCTTAAATCATCCCTGAATTGTTGGCATCTTTCCCAGAATAGGTACTTGTTTAAAGAAGGAAGATGAAAAAAGAAAAAGGAAGAGAAAAACATGGCGTGTCTCCTTCTGTTTGTGGATCCTAGATTGCGTACAGTTACATAAAATCATGTATGCATATATGACATGAGAACCATTTGAGGGGCCTGAGAGAGCAGCTCAGTTGGTAAAATACTTGCTTTGACAGCAGGAGGACATGAGTTCAATCCCCAGAAGCCACATCAAAAAACAAAACAAAACAAAACAAACAAATAAACAAACAAAACAAAACAAAACACAAAAAACAAAAAAACCCCACATGCTTATATTCCAGCCCTGAGAAGGTAGAGACAGAAAGATCCTTGGACTTGCTGACCAGCCAGCCTAGACTACTTGAAAAATTGCAGGCAAGTGAGAGTCTGTCTTAGAAGCAAGCAAGCGAGGCAAGCAAACAAATAAACAAAACCAAACAACTTTCCTTAGGAAGGTGCCTGCCTGAGCAATGGCACCTAAGGTTGTTCTATGACACCCCCCACATGCATACATACATGTTGTACTCCATCATAGGAACATGTGCAAATAAATGCACATGTCTGCTCATGCACCTACACACAGTGTACAAAGAAGAATCGAAGTTGTCTAGGGTACAAAGGGAACTAATGGGAAGGGGAGAGAAAGGGCAGGAGTATGGAGAAGAATATACTCAAAAAGTATGCTATTACTTGAAAGTAGCCTTATGTCTAGTACCATGTGCAATGAACATATGCCAACTAAAAGAAATAAATAAACCAGTTTTACTAGTAAGATTATGAGATGGTAGATCACTGAGTGTGCCTAGAAACTGCATAGGAAGTAGGCCTGCTTCAGGCTGGGCCTGGTGTAGAAAAGTTTCTACTGACAATTCCCACCTCTCTGGGCTTTGGCTTGCCCTAGCTTTGGCGGCCATCTTTGCCCTTGCCCTTATTGTTTCTGAAGAGGGTGATATTGGGCTTATCCCACAGACCTGAGAGCAGTAGGGCTTTTTACCCCTTCTCTGCTTGTAAACCTTCTTCTCTTGCAATTCCTACCAGAACCAGGCATTAATGCCAAATGATAATTCTTGCTTGGGACATGATGTCCTATAAATGCTATGAAGGAATATCATTTTTCCTGTAGAAGTGAAGGTATTTCTCAGGCCATGTTACAGAAGGTTAGTTTGCCAAGTAACATCTGCTGGTCACCTGCTTGCCTGTAAATTGCTTCTAGGCTAATCCCCAACCCCCAATGTTATATAATCCTTAGAAGGAATTCTCACGTGCAAGAGAGAATAGAACATCACTGACATCTGAAAGATGCGTAAAGATTTAAACCAAAACAAAGTCTCCCAAATAAAATGGTCCCACCCACCCCTGCTAATACTTGTCATCTTCTCTACATTGTCCTACCAGTGTGTTCAGGACTCCTATGCCCTAGGATGCGCCCTTCTGAACTAAAAATAAGAGAACAGGCTCAGCTTTTGGGAGGTCTCAATGGCTTTGTTTCATCTCCTTTGTAAATATATCCCTGTTGACACCACATGTGCTTCCCAGCTTTCGAAGTGCAGGCATTTGTATGGGGAGTATCCCTGTGCCCTGAGCAGACAACAAGACGTTGAACAGCCTGAGCTGAAGTCTACCCGGCTCGGCTGGTTTGTTATGTCGTTGAATATTTCTCCCCTTTATAGTCTTTGAAATGTTTTGAATTAAAATAGCTTACTCAAGGTCACTGATGGCATATGGTCCTGCTCAAAACTTTAAACAAAACATTAGTTTTTACAACCTTTTGTAATTTGGTATTGTATACAACATGGTCATATGCGGAGTTTCTGTAATCTTTTCAGTGGGTGATAGAAATATGAGAAGCAAATTTATAAGCCATTTAGCGAAGCATTTAATCAATTTCATGCATAGGAAACAACTCTGATGCCTTGGCTTTATCAATCTTTCTCTCCCAGCAGAACCACTAACCCACTCGGTCTCCAAACAGCCTGGGTGGGGGATGGGTGGAGACCAAGGAGGAACCTTTTCTTGTGGCAGAATGAAAATGTCAGGGCTTCTGAAGCTGGCCTGACGCACTTAGCAGCATCTCAAAACCTTCTGGAGGCTGTTAATGTATTTTAGACAGGGAGCCGGGATCTAGTATCTGGAGGAAGTTTTCAAGGCCTTTTACTGCAAAGTTATTCATTAAACACCCTTTACCAGAGTGACTCTCACGTGCTCAGCCATACAGATTGGACTCAGCTTTGGGCTCCAAGAACTATTTTTAACAAATCCATTGCTTTCAAGTGTATGAAAAGAAAAAAAAAACTATTTACACTGCAAGGTAATTTCCAAATCATGGAGACAATTGTTTCTATCTAGGGTTTCCTTAGTATTTTGCAGAACTTTCTGTCTTACATGGTTTGTGTTCTGGAGGTGCCCCTGACTTGGTTAAAGAATGAATTCTGCTCTAGGGCAACACAATGGGTTAGTATTTTTCTTGCTGCTGTGTTAGAATCTCCCTTATGACGCTTTACTGCAAATCATCATGTTCTTCAGTGAAGATGTCTTGAGGGAGCAGAAGGTGATTTGCTGGTAATCATTATCTTCTAAACTCTATTAAAATTGCATTAGGTCCATCTTGTCCTCTGAAATTGGAACTAGTACAAAGGTACACCATTTCCCTTCCTCTCTTTCTCCCTCCCTCCCTCCTTCCCTCCCTCCTTCTCTCCTTCCCTCCCTCCCTTCCTTCCTTCCTTCCTTCCTTCCTTCCTTCCTTCCTTCCTTCCTTCCTTCTTGAGACACAGTCTTGACCTAACCTTGACAGTCCTGTAATTCTCTGTGCAAACCAGGATGGTTTCAAACTCTGCCTCCCAAATGCTGGGATTAAAGGTATGCACTTCCATGTCTGGCTATAATCTGTAATTTAGAAAATGATTTTCTGCTACTAATTCTGGAGCCTCAAAAAATAATTCTGTGAATAATTCCAATTGAGATGAGTTTACTCTGGTTTTAAGAGAGCTCAATTCTTGTGTCTCCTGCAGCCTAGTAATGTCTCATACTCCAGGAAACAGACATATGCAATGATCTTCCCACCTTGTCAGTTCATTGGCACACACACACAGGTAAGCAAACACACAGGCACACACACACACATGAACACACACATAAACACACATATGCATACATATCTCTACACCATTTGAGCTGCAAGTATCCCATGACTATAACAAATTGAGTTGCTTTGTGAATCCTGTGTAAAGATGGTACCTTTCATGGAGACTAGACGCCTCTGGTCAGGAGATTAGAGTTTTCCTTGGTCAATCTGCTGTTAGCTTGTCTACTTACCTATCTGCCTGCCTGCCTGCCTGTCTGCCTATCTATCTATCTATCTATCTATCTATCTATCTATCTATCTATCTATCAATCACCTTTTTCCTCCTACCTGAAAATTGCATCTATCCATCTATATATCTGTTCTCTATTATCTATCACTCTGTCATCTATCATGTATTAATCACTTATCTGTCTATTAATCAATTATCTACTATCTATTGTTAGATAGTAGATACCATTTAACCTTTAACTTCTGGTTTAAACTAGCACCTCATTGACTTTTTTTTTTCCTAATCGATCATTTTAGAGGAAAGTTTTCTGTGGTATAAGATCTTAGAAGTAAAGAGATAATAAATCAACATTTTAGAACCGTGGGATTTAAAATTCTCAAATAAAATCTTAAGGACAAACCATTTGACTTACTTTCATTTACCTCATTAGCATGAAGGTGGTAGAAGATAGAGCTGGGGTCTTTGGCATTGCTTTCAATTCCAGTTGTCTTTCCATTTCAGGGATGTGACCCATCAATGGTGTATATCTTGACAGTCCTCCATCCCTCCAGAGGAATTTAGAAGACAAGTATCACATCACATCACTGTGCAGTTGAAACTTCCTTCATTGAATTCTTGGTAGTCTAACCTTGTTAGTAGAAGTAGAAACACTCCTCTCCGCATGCTTCATGGTTGGCTGGGTCAGTTCTTTTCCTACTGTATACCTCCAGGTTTACCCCACCTGTGGGTTATTACAATAGTGTTTTCATGAACCTCTACATAGGCACATTCTTTGAGTTTTCTCATACATGAGTGTGTGTCACTCTAAGTTTACTTAAGAGTACTTTAAGTGAAGTTGTGAGTCCTAAGTACTCACGCAATGTTTTACTACCCATTCCTAATGACGCAGAAGTTGTCTTTTTAGATGCAAGTCTTTCCATAGTCTCACATACATTTTCAGCTCCATTTAACCCACAAGTCAGTTTAGCCTCTCTTCTTCTGTCGATAACCTCTCTAAGAAGGTGGAGACCATAGGCAGAGCCTTCCTCATTGGGTTTCCTAGAGCAAGCTGGGGTCAGGAACCTGACTAATCACAGGGATGCAGCCAGATACTCGAAACTGGTTTGTCCTGGACCACACTCTGAGACTGGGGGAAAACATTTAGTCAAAAAGAAGCAAATGGAATATGTTCATCTTTGTAGTATATACTGTTGACATCACTGACTCGTTCTAATTCAATCATGTGAATGGTGCCAGAATTAAAAGCCTGATGGTCTATCTTAATTATATCTAGACCTATATATTCATATTTACCCCCTTCTCTCTTTTTTAGACAGGACTCATTTTCTAGGTCATGCTGGCCTCAATGTCATGTTGATTCTCTTGCCTCAATCTAACAAGTGCTAGACATGCATTTACCCCTCTCCTGTCCTCTCCTCTCTTCTCCCCTCTTCCCACCACCCTCCCCTTCATCTTACCTCCCCTCCCCTCTTCTTCCTTCCCTTCTCCTGCCCTCTCTGTCTTTCTCTTTTTCCTTTTGCTACCTAGAACTGAACCTAGGGTCTCATGCATACTACCATTGAGCTATGCATTAGTTTCTTTACTGTTTTGATGATAAAGTATGATTTGGTGAGGATTTAGGACCCAGGAAGAGGAGTATCTTGGGAACTACTGGCAAAACAACAACTTTCTTTATAGCAGTCACCTAGTGCACAAGTTCTGTTCCTCTATTACCCCACTCCTCGCTCTCCCTTCAGACCCACCATAGCTACCACGCTGGAAGCTCTGTATTTACTTTGCTTCTCCAGGCCCTCTCTTCCAGCATCCTACCCTGCCAAGCCTTCATGGGGGTCCAATATTTATTTGGATTTGTTGTTGTTTAGGATAACTACTTCATAGCCTGATTCTTGTCATGCAAGATCCTCAAAAAATTCTTCCCAAATTCATCTTTTGCAGTTTATATCTCTGCTTTCCTCTATTTTTATTTTCCTTTAGGAAAATTAAATGGTGCAACTACTTTGACATGTATGTCTCTCTGCAGTGTTCCTTGTCAATCCAGAACAGCGCTTACCTTGCAAGTCTGGCTACACCACAAGGCTTCCACTATCTTTCCCATGCTCTGTGAAATTGGTGAGACCTTTACTAGGCTGGTAATGGCACAAGTCAGAACAGGGTCGAAGATATAGATGTTAGCTGTACCCTAGTTATAATAAAAATGGTTGGCATACATATAGTCTAGATAAAGGCTAAGCAGATTCTAACTTCTGGGTATGTTTTTACATCTACAGGCTGAAACAGAATGTGAGGATGTCATCCACCAGTTATATTAACTAATGCATTAGGTGGCAACTCCATTCCATTCTGCTCTAGCATAGTCACTTGATCAGAAAGTATGTGATTCTGGCATTATAATTCATTACCTGTAGGAGCAGTGAAATTAACCATGGGAACATCCATAATGTCTTTAGAATATGTTGTGTCTGAATTCAGAGCCAACAGTGATAATTCCCAAACATCACTAGAGCATGCCCTCTCAGTTGGTTTTTCAGATAAGAACAATTGGTTTTACCCAATTTTCTTTGCAAGCTTTTTGTCTGTTCTTCCTTGTGACTCATAGGATACTTTTACAAGCACCTTAGGGAAAGTTAACAATGTAATTCAGCCATGACCAGGATTGCTTTGTTGAAGATAACTGTCAAGGATTAGAAACAAATTTCTAGACTCTCTCAGACTCAGCTTTTAGAGTTTATTTCTAGTGATGAAAATCAGAAGCCAACTATATGTCCAAGAGTAGTAGATTGATTGCACACATTTAACCAGGTAGTATTGAAACATTATATGGATGTTAATATGCCATGAAGCTTATAATCATATTGAGAAACATTTTTCTTTAAATTATTACATCTATTAACACGTATTAACTGTACAGATTAATGTGTTTCACCATGCGTATATATTATTCACTCATCACAGCTCCCCTTCCTTCTCTCTGTCAACTTTATTCCTGTTCAGTTCCTCCTTTCCAGATTCTAATTAATTTAAAGGGGTGGAGACTAAAAAAAAAAAAATCCCATGTGGTCTTAAGGAAAGCTAAGAAGCAAACTTCTATTTGAGCACCGCTTCTATGTACATAGACCATGAATTTGTGAGTTATTTAAATTTTTTGAGGTTTCTTTTAATCTTCTACTATTGAATGGATTGTCGAACCCAAGCCTTACACTGTCCTAATGCTCCTGGTTGCAGGCTGCTAGCTGAACAGAAGAAGGATTCCATTGGCAGTGGAGAGAAGCTGGAAGGGCTTGCACTAAGGAAGACCACACACAGCTCTCACTAGCAAGAAGTCTAGGATGAAAGACTTAGAGATTATCCCTGTTCTACCTAAAAAGGCAGGGTGAAGCAAACGTGAGAAAACTTGAAGCTTCAGCTCAACTCATCATAGGGGTTTCTGCTGCTAGAAATGTATCTCTGTTACCTGACCTGGACAGACACTGTTATGAGAGAGTGAGGACAACCAGCAGATGAGATGTCCAAAGTATCTTACTCATCCCCAGAGAACTGTGACTTGGGGAAATGACTGGGAACTAAGGGCTATGCCAATACTGCTTTACTTACACCGTTTTAAAGGTAAATGTGAAAACAGATTAAATACCTTATAACCCACTTAATTAGGTTGTGAGCCTTGGCAAAATTTAGGAGCTGTTTAGAATGGGACCTTTTGCCATGCCGTAGTGGAGGATGATGGACACATGATTAGACATGGATTGAGGAGAAAACAGTGGGTAGGAATAGAAACATTTAGGTTGTTCATGGTTTTTAAGGGTGTCTTGTCTACTCACTTCCTGATTTCTAGGGTGAGTGGAGTAACTAGGGAGAGATGATGTAAGCCAGGCTTTTAAAGCTGTAGGTGCTCAGGGACTCAGGGGCTCTTGCTAGAATTCTGATTTCCTATTTCTGGGCTTGATCCTGAGACAGCATTGCTAAGAGCTTCTTTGACACTTCTCTTGTTTCTTGAACCACACATTGATTTCAGACTATAGCTTGTTAAAAACCAGGATTGTAAGTATCTGAATCAGTAAATGTGGTGGTTAGAATATGGTTGGCACAGGGAGTGGCACTATCGGGAGGTGTGGCCTTGTTGGAGTAGATGTGGCTTTGTTGGAGGAAGTTCGTCACTGTGGGGGAAGGTTTTGAGACCCTCCTCCTAGCTGAATGGGAGACAGCCTGTCTTCTCCTGGCTGAGTCAGATCAAGATGCAGAACTCTCAGCTCCTTCTAGAGCAGCGTCTGCCTGGACCTGTCATACTCCCACTTTGATGATAATGGACTGAACCTCTGAATCTGTAAGCCAGCCCCAACTAAACGTTGTCCTTTATAAGCGTTGCCTTGGTCATGGTGTCTGTTCACAGCAATGGAAACCCTAACTAAGACAGTAAACACAATATTTTACCTAAGAATTCAAGATAATAGTATTATATAGACCCATAAGAAATCACAGAATTAGAAATTGTATGACTGGGACCACAGAGATAAGTCAGTAAAATGCCTACTATGTAAACATGAGGATCTGAGTTAAGATCTTTTGAACCTGCACCCCCCCCCAAAAAAAAAAACCAGGCATGGTAGCATATGCTTGTAACTATAGCTTTGGGGGAGGAGTGGAGGGGAGGAAGTGGCTCATTGGTTTGCTAGTCTAGAGAAATCAATGAGTTTCAGATATAATGAGAGTTACTGTCTCAAATAAAAGATGGAAAGTGATCAAGGTAAATACTTGCTATTGCCCTTGGACCTCCACTTGTAGAAGCCATCACACACACGCGCACACACACACACACACACACACACACACACAATCACACATACATACACACACATACACATACACACACTCACACAAAAATGCACAATTTACTATAATATCATTTCCACTAATTTTACAGTCAGTTTTATGTGTAAGCAGTTAGACCTTTTTCTCTATGTACTATATCTCCCTGTATACTGCTGTAGATTTCACTTTCTGCTCTGACATGATCACCCTTACTCCTGGTAGCATCTCCTTACCAGTGTGTCCACCAATATGTGTTTGATCTTCTTATGAGACTGTGTGTCTTTCCTTAAAAAAAAAAGTAGATCTTTCTTTCTTTTTTTCCCTAGATTTTATCTCATCATTTTGTGTGTATGAGTGTTTTACTGCATATGTGTTTGTGTACCTGGTGCCTGAGGAAGTGGTAAGTCTCCAAGTGGGTGCTGGGAATTGAACATGGTTCCTTTGTAAGAATAACAAGACAAATGTTCTTAACCATTGAGCCAGCTCTCAGGCCCCCCAAAATGTGTTTCTAATTCCTTTTATGAATGGACTTGAGTCCTGGATTGTTCTGCATTCCTGAGCTTTGGAGTCTCATCGCATCCATGGACACAAGATCACCTCTGTCTACCTGTGCCTTGGTGCACATGTTGCCGTCAGAGGATACATTGTAGGTTTCTGTTCTTTCTTTCAATCATGGGTTCTGGGGATCTAATTAAGGTGTTTGGATTTAATGGCAAGCACCTGTTACCTAATGGGCTATCTTTGTGACCCCCTAAAACACCTTTAAAAGTGTAAGATGCTAAGCATATAACATTTTGTTGTTATGGAGTAGCTCTATAAATAACACTAAAAAACCTTTTTCAATTCAGTAAAATTCATATCTGAAATTACTTCTGTATTATTCAATTAATTAATATTATTTAGCCATGGCCTTTCCCTATTAGTAGAGTGTCTTATAAGTGTCGACTGGAAGGAGTGACACATAAGCCTCGCTGAAGGTCCCGTCACCTGTTCTTGAAGTACAGGCTGCATTTTTATCCTCCTGCACGGTTGGTTCTGCTTGGAGACTGAGCACATTTCTCTATCTCTAGTTGCCTCTGAGATCTGTGGGAATTTTTCACCCCTGGGTTGTGCAAGCCCATTGTGAAGTGTAGCACTTTCTGCTTGTGCCCTGCTATGGCAATAGTTTCCCATCCGTGTTTTGGTTTGGCCAGAGAAATAAGTCTATGACTATGCATGGACATTGCTTCCTGCTTGCAGGCCACCTTGGACTGGGAAGGCAGCAATTCTATGAAGCTTGCCTCGGCTGAGCCTTTCTTTGCTAGCGCATTTGAGTGTGTATGTGGTTTGTTGTTGTTGTTGTTGTTGTTGTTGTTGTTTTTCTGTAGTAAATTTCTTGGAAGAGATATACAACTAATCTTTTATTTATTTATCTTTTAAAAAGTTTGTCTTTTAAAAAGATGAAGACCCACCTCTACAGAAAAGTGGTCTAGCTGTTTCGATATGGTAACACACCCCTCTACTGCTGGCACCCTGGAGGAGTACCACAGCAGTTCCTGGCACTTAGTAGGTACAAAATCAAGAAACCCTGTCTCTAAACAAACAAATAAGCAAAGGAAAAGGTCAGCGTCCTGTGTTTACATATAACATATTTATATTTATATTTATTTTATGTATATGAGTGTTTTGCCTGCATGTAGGTATGTATACCACATATGTGCCATGCCTAGAGAGAGGCTAGAAGAGGCTGTTAAGTACCCTGGAACAGGCATTATAGATGGCTGTGAACTACCATGTGAGTTCTAGCAGAGGTAGGTCCCCCACAATAGAGATCACCAAGTGCTCTTAACCACTGAACCGTCCAGTCAATTAAATATAAACTCTTAAAGATGCAGATTAATAGACACTGGAATCTATTAACTATGAAGGTAAGTTAGAGATGGAGAGGCCAATCAAAATACACTGACTTAAGCCCACGGGCCTGGAGGAAAGAGGGCTGAGGTTGTACTGGGCTTCCCTGCCTTCTCTGGGAAATCCTCAGTGAGTTGTCTCACCTGAGAGCTGCTCTCTTCCCCACTGCCAAGGGGTTCATGGAGTCAGCTTGCTAGAATCTATACTTGGCAGGAACAAGAGATCTTTGTTTTTATGCCCAAAGTACAACAGATGCCTAAAACAGTACCTGGCACTTAGTAGGTACTTGTTTTGTGTTTGTTGAGTGAATAGCTCCCTTCCAGAATGACTGAAACGCCCAAGCCTTTTGCTACTGCTTTGCACTGTTTCTCTGCATGGTTCTGGGAAGGTAAGATTTCATTGGGATGTTCCCATCGTTCTTTAGCATTAATAGCATTAATAGTTAATGGACCCTGCCAGGAAAACAACCCAACCATTAACAACACCAGAAACCTAGTCCCATGTTTAAACATCTCCAGTCTGTGGACTGTTACATATAAAATACTAACTAGCTTGAATTGAAGCAGATCCAACTGCTTGAAGCTTCCGCCAAGTTTAGCCTTTCTTTAAATTGTTTGCAAAACGAGATAATTTATGAATATACCATATCCATTGAAGAGAATTCCAAAGATTACCTCCATTTTACTCCCATAAATACCAAATAATGCCAATAATCCAAATTTATTGTGATTATTCTTATTTGCATATGTGCATGTGTGTGTGTGTGTTTGTGTGTGTGTGTGTGTGTGTGTGTGTGCGCGCATCACAGTGAGATTATTGAGGTCAAAGGAAAACTTTGCGGGAATTGGGTTTTCTCCTTCCACCATGCGAGTCCTGGGGATTGAACTCAGGTCTTCAGGCTTGCTGGCAGATGTGCTTACCACCTGAGCCTCCTTGCCCATCCTATATAATAGGTTTTGACAGAGTTTATGTGTTGTGTGCCATGCTAATGAAGTTAGTAGGAAGTAAGGTACTGACTTCCAAGGACAGAGGTCAGGATCTGTGTCGTTTGGCTTTGTTAACCAGAAAAGGAAAATATACTACTGGATTTGTAGTTTTTATTACATTCAAGAAATGAATTCTCATAAATAAAATTGCTTAGACCAGCTTCTAATCAGAAAGTTGAAATTATCTATGGCTTCCTAACCACTAAAACCTTGTATACTATGAAAGCATTTCAATAATTAATGCATGCTTCATCTAGAGTAATTGACAGTGAGGTCATAAATGTAATGGGCCATCTGTATTTGATTTGTACATGAGAATCCTTAAAGGGACAGGCAGGTGACTCTTTATTTTTTTAGACAAGCAAGATTTCTTCCAACTTATTTAACTAGCAAAGACATTAGATTTTTTTGGAAGGCCTACCCATATTTTTATACAGTCTCCATTCTCACTGTCTCTCATTCTTATGCCATAATCCCCTTTGGAGTTTGATATAAATATATATGTGTGTGTGTGTGTGTGTGTGTGTGTGTGTGTGTGTATGTGTATATACGTATATATATATACAGGTATATATATGTAAATAAACTAAAAATATAAAAATGACTACATAGAGTATATATATATATATATACTCAGTATATAGTAAACAGTATATGTATACATATATATACATAAACAGTATACATATGCATACATACATTATATACATTAAACACATATACATATGTATATATGTACATATATACATATACATGTATGTATGTATACTATTTATGTATATATGTGTATACAATACTGTTTATTGTACATTGAATCTATATACTCATTTTGTGTTTTTAGTTATTTTAAATATACATATATATGTACATATATATTATATAGACATATATAATCCAACTCCAAAGCCATACATTAAGTGTATATGTAAAAACATGTATATATACATGTATATGTTTGTGTATATATGTATATTTGCATATATGTATATATACATGTATCTATATATCTACATATCTATGTATATATGTATACATGTATAAATATTATGATGACTATTTCTGATTGCCAAGTTGTCTACATCTGGAATGAACTACAATCCAGAAATGGGGGGCACACCTATAATCCAGATCTTGAGGCTGGAAGACACAAGCTTCTGATTTGGATCTTGATATGGAGATATTGAGGCATAGTGACCAAAAAATCTTAGGCCCAGGCAAGGTAGTACACACCTTTAATCTCAGGAGCCTGAAGCAAGCAGATCTCTGAGTTCAAGGTCAGCCTGGGACAAAGCAAGTTCCAGATCCAGGCAGGGTGGTACATACCTTTAATCTGAGCCACATCTTCTGCTGGGGGCCTACATAAGCGCATAGCAAGAAGGAAAACTCACTCTTTACTTGCCAGCACATCTGTTGGGACCTATTGCTTCAGGATTCCTGCTTATCCAGAAGACCAGATGAAAGAACTTGCCTTGTGGACTGAGCAACCGCTAGACTTTTGGGCTTCCCGTTCACAGCTGCCCATTGTTGGGTTAGTTGGCCGACAGACTGTAAGTCATTACAATAAATTCACTTAATACATAGAGACATTCCATAAGTGCTGTAAGTCTAGAGAAACCTGATACATATGTGTATATATGTATACATATATGTGTATATATACATATGCACACTGTTTTTAGTCTGACTATATGGTGAGTTCTGACATCCTAAGCATTTAAATGATATCCTGAAAACCACCTATCTAATGTCAGTATGTCAGAAATTCCTTCCAGTGCAATGATTTACTCATTTCCCTCAGTCCTACCACTTTAAACATTTAATATAACATAAACATTTAAAACATTGTTGAGATTGACTCTGTGAGTCAATCTACCTTGCTTATATTTGTGAACAAGAATAATAGCATTTGGTTTTTAGTGACATTCTTGTAATTGTACCCCTTTTGGTATGAAATACAACATTCATATTTCTGGATATAACATGGTAATGAGAACTACTAAAGGATATCTAAGACTTTCTGGGCAATAAAGCCTAAAGGACATTGCATAGTTGTCTAGAACCTAGCTGTTACTTCAGACCCATAAACTCATCTACAAACAACCTTCATCTATATTGCACTGACCATTTATCATTGGCTAGGATAAAAAAAAACCCAACAAGGTCTCTGCCTGCCCGAATCTTGTATTTAATAAGTAAGATGTGTATGTGTATATGGAGTATGTATACAGTATGTCTATATGTATAAGTCACCTTATACATAGCATAAGTCTTACAAATATAAAACTGTATGATTATATGATTATATAGAGATCCCACATAACCTCCTCCCCTGCCTCTATTGTCTCTACTTTCTGTTTTAGGAAAATGTACTATCCAGTCATCAAGGCAACGACCTTAAGTTAGCCAGGCTGATTATTTTCCTCTTTCCTCTTCTTCCCAGCCATCCACAAGTTCTGCAGTGCCAACTGCTTACCTCTGCTCAGTTCTGCTTTTCTGTCTCCATCTCTATGGCTATAACCTTTTATCTAGTAATTTGAGGGAGGAAGGGTGGTACACTAAGACAGCACCTAGCATCATTTCTTTATTATACAATTCTCCATAGTGTTGTCAGAATGGTGTCTTAATCATTAAAATGCTACTAAGATGATATAATTTCTTTGTAAACATTACTCCTGTGGCATTTCCATAATTGCCTTGAAGGCAAAACTTCTAACTCAGTATGTATAAGGAAGACCTTTGTTAGCATATTCTGAGCCTGCCTTTGCAATGACAAATTCTTGCCATGTACCTCACTCAACAGTTACAAGGACATAAGAATAGCATCCTATGCTATACATGCCAAGTAACCAGAATTTTTTACTTTACATATCGTTAAGCATATCTTTAGTACCAGACCTATTTAGATTTATATGCTTGAGCACAAAACGACTGTTTGTCAGGACGTCATGTTGCCTGTTAAAAGTCAGTTTACACACTATATTTTGATTCTAAATCCAGTTATGTTTATAACTGAGAATAGCATATAAATATATAAGCTATATAAATATTTTAAGTGTTAGGTGATGGGCCTTCTGCAAACAAATCAATTCAGTGTTTAAGATTGATAAAAGATTTTTGGATGGTGAGGTGCATATTTTAATAGATTTGGTATAAAGAATAGATCTCGGCTTTGGAGCTAAGTGAATAGATATTTGACAATCAGCTTTTTGGTTGGGACTGGTCCTGATCTCCCAGACCTAAGATGATGTGAGTCTGGGGATGTCCATTAACGTCCTTGGAACATTGTGTGGCTAAGTAGAGTTGGAACCCATTAAATTGGCCAGAAGATACAGTGACACAGAACAGAAGGAGAGTAAACAGAGCCATTTGAAGGGACAAGAATGTTAGATGTGCTAAAAACAAACAAACAACAAACAAACAAACCTGTGCTGAGAAGTGGGAGAAGGCATCTAGATGGAACAAGAAGAGAAAAGGTGTCTCAGAATGGTACATTATAAGAGAACACATAATGAGGAAGAAGATGATGAAGATGATGACAGCACCCGACACACAGCATTTACAAGAATAATGGTAAGCACCAGATCACAGATGCATAGAATTAACTCTAGGGCAAACAAGAACCTCAAAACACTTTGCTCTATTAATCAACCATTTAGTCTTTATTATGCTCCATCTGATCTACCTCTTATGGCTATACTTAAAATTGTGTTATATAAGTGTTTGCTATAAAAGTAACAACAATAAAAAAACCCAAGACCCCAATTAATAAGAAACGCCCTAGAGATGCCAAGAGCTCCCCTGAAACCTCACGACTTATCAGTGACAAAAGTGGGATCAGAGCATGGTTATTTAGAGCTCCCAGGCTCTCTAAGAGATCTGTTGTCAAGAGGGAAAGGAATGGAGCTACGGTTCCTCCTGTCAAGGACTCTACCTGCAGTGGCATGTCATGGAGTTGATAAAGGACCCTCAAAGCAGAAGAGTTTCAACAAAGGACAATAAAACACAAGCTAGGGGCTGTGTCACTGCCTGATCTAGATTGTTCCTACACATACACGTCACCTTTTTAGCTCTCTCCACTGTAACTGGATGGAAAAATTAATTTCCAAAGAGGTTTGGTGTAATAGTACTTAGCAAAAGAAAAGCAATTAAAAGCCCCACCTGTAGAAATAGAATTATTGTGGGAGGATTTAAAACATCTTTGATATCCAGAGTCTTCAAAGTCATTGGATTAAGATTCAGGATGGAGGTTCTACTTCCTTGTGTTTCTCCTGGTTTGTTCCTCTTTCCTTTCTTATGTCCTGCATATGCTTTAGACGTTTATAATACCAATAATGCTGTGACTAGAAGAAAATAATTAAAGGTGCCCAACATATAAAGTGATTATATTTGAGGGGATGGGAATGATAATTATCTTGATTTAATCATCACACATTTTTAATTTATTGAATTATAACACTTTGCCCTAAAAATAAATACAAATATCTTGGCAACCAAAAAAAAAAGTAATTAAAAAATAATGTTGTTAGCTCATAGTTATGAGGTTTTGTTTTGTGTCAGGTACATCAATATGTTATCTCATTTAAGACTGTTGGCTATTTTATGAAGGTAAAAAGTTTTAAAAGCTAGCTCATCAATGAAGAAATGGAGAGTTGAAGAAAGGAATCATTTAATTAGTGAGTGGGAAAACTGGAGTGAGGTTTCAGACCCATCTTGATTAAATTCAGTGTCACATTTTGGTTTCTTATCTCTGTCTCTATTTGGTATTTTATTCGGTGAACTTAACTCCTCTAATTCTTGAAAGCTAAGTGGGTTGTACATGCATTTCTCTGAATTAGATACTTGAAGGAGAATTACAAAATGAATTCCAGCCATTTGTAATGTGATTTTTTTTTCAGCCATGGAGATGATGTCACGTATAAATTAAAATTACGGAATTTGTTGTTGCCAAGGCTGGTACCTGGTAAATGAATAGCTGTGATGCACTGGACGACATGTGATAGCCAGAAAGGAAAAAGTAGAATCACAGAAGATATGAGTGCTGATTGCAAGAAACTCACCTTTTGAGAGTCAAGCTAGGACTACTTACTAGTAAATGGAACTTACACAAATCCAGGTGACTGATTATCACTGTTTCTTCCCACCTCCCAGACCATTCAAACCTGGATCATCATAGTTACCAAGGGAAGAGTGAATCTGATGGTAAGGTAGGTCCTGGATGTTAAAGGAGAGCTGAAGGACCAAGGACAGAGTAAATGAATCTTATCTCAAGGCTTGGAGAAGGCAGTACATTTGGTGACCCCGTAGGAAGAGCTTTCGTGTTTTTACCATAATGTGGTCCTGTAAGGACCATCTGCTTCTCCCACTTACAGTTGCCCTGAAAGAGGCAGCTATAAACCTGATGAGCTTCTGTCTCTGGTAGGTGAGGTTTCCTGTCTGCAATTCCAGTGCTTCAGCCTATAGTAATGGGACACACCCTTCTATGCCTTCTAACACTTTTAAGTCTTCCCATGCCTCAAATCAGTTGACTCTCAAGGGAGACTTTAGAAGATACTACACCTCCTTTAATATAACTCAGGCACCAAAGGCTATGATACTGAGGTCATACCCACAGTGGGGGAGAGAGAGAGAGAGAGAGAGAGAGAGAGAGAGAGAGAGAGAGAGAGAGAGAGAGAGAGGTGAATGAGACACCAATAGGCATTCTCACTGTTGTATCATTAAATACAATGAAGATCTTTGAGTTCTGAAATACTAATTGCTGAATTACTATATCCAGCAGGTGAATCAGAAGAAAAGCTGTAATTCACACTGGCAAATGATTTAGATTACTGGAAGAAGAAATAGATGGCAGGACAATGTACCACAACCGCCAAGACACAGGAGGGTAAGTTAAGTGATTAGGAGCACCGATTCGGGAAGTTTAACATGCCTGCATGGGCTCAGAGAAAAATGGAGAAACAGCAGCAACAATCACCAAAGCCTAAGCAAAAGTAGAGATCTCTGAACTGGGGAGATGATAATTTTCTGGTAAGAAGAGTTGAGCCTGAGACAGGATTAAGGCTACAAATCTAACAAAACTAAATAAAGACACACAACCAGACATGCTCAGGAAGCTCCTGGACATTCAGCAAAGATGACACTGGATTTGTTGCAGTGTCTGCTCTTTTGATTGCTACACCATCTTCCCTAGTTACCATCATCCATGTTCAATGATACTCACTTATGGCAGGGATGCCGAGGACTAGACTTTTTCATCCTGGTATTTCAAACCCAGCTGTCACGAGATGGACTGTGGCATCTGGGACTGCTGTACCTCAGCCTTGCACTTCCCTCTGCGTGGCCTTGCTTGCTCATCTCTCATAGGCACCAATCCTAAGAACACCACTCAGTGCAACTCCTGAAGGCAAATTCCCATCTCAGAGAACAAGGAAACCCGGCCTACAGTTCTAAAATGTAAGGTTTCCAGAATCCCTAAACCAAACCAAAGCCCCAAACTTTCCCCTTAAACCTCTATACTCCTAAACCAGTGATGTTTTCTAACAGAGACACAGGATTTGTGAGTAGGGAAGGGATGTCATATAGGCCTTGTGCTTGGGTATAACTTTGTAATCTGAAAGGCAGTAAAACTGCATGCAATCAAAGCTAAAGGTAG
Source organism: Montemys delectorum (assembly GCA_019843815.1). Taxonomy (NCBI): domain Eukaryota; kingdom Metazoa; phylum Chordata; class Mammalia; order Rodentia; family Muridae; genus Montemys; species Montemys delectorum. The sequence goes on along the minus strand of JADRCD010230038.1, from coordinate 30,795 downwards.
TCAAATAAAAACTTCTCCTGTGAGAAAAGTTTTGGCTACAAAGAAATGTAAGTACTAAAATTTTCATTCAGTACAAAAGAAAATGTTTTGGAAAAGGTGAGAACTAATAGTGTCTGCTACTTGTACTGTTATTCTGACAGAAACACCACAAGACATCTTCATGCGACCTAAATAAATGAAGATCAACAGGAGTGCAAACCATGAACTTCAATGAGAATGTAGAGTTCTAGAGCAAGAGTAGATTACTGGACACAAGACTGCTTTGTTGGAATTAAAGGCTGTGAGACCTGTAGGGATATAGGGGGATATGGAAACAGGTGCTGTGAAAGTAAAGTCGTTTGTTAATTTTTGTTCTGATAAGGGGAGTGGAAACTAACTTTAATAGCTAATGGAGGGAGAACAATCCAAAATGACTCTCTGTCAAATTGCCAGACAGAATGAAGAATAGAAAAATAACCAACCAACCAGTAAAAAACAACAGAAAAATATAAAAGGAGTAGAAATGAGATTATAAGTTGGCTAAATGAAATAGTCATTATATATAACATAGACAGATATAATTCCCTCAGAAATGTCAGATTGGGTTGAAAACAGAATTTAGCTATATGCACTAGAGCCATAGCTGTGACAAGATGAAAGGTGAGGAAGAAGCACTGGAGAAAGGTTCCTTCCATGATTGTGCCTGATAACAAAAGTGAAGTAAGAAACATTCAAATTCAAAAGAATCTGAACACAGATTCTAATTCTTATGGTAAAAGGAATAACTCATTAAGGATGTTTCATGTCACAGAATATTGAATCATATGGCAGCCCAATATGAAAAGTTATATGGCAAGAACAATAATAACTGATTATAATTTTGCTGGGACTATTTCATCAACCATTTTCTAAACTGTATAGACTAAGTGAACCTTGGTAAATATGGACATACTGAATTTGAGCATAATGGTCAATTGTCTGGACTGCGCACAAGACAAAAATACATGCAAGCATGTGTATACATGCAAGTGTGTATATACACACCACACTAGAGAATTAAGAGCTTACCTTGTGATCATGAAGCATTTGTAGAAGTTAATAGGTATTTTGAAGTGCATAAAAACCTAAATAAAAATTTAAGAGTAGAGCTTTTAAAGACTGTTTTTCTGATCTTGCTCAAGTAAAACTAGATGGATATAAAAATCTGACAAATATTTCATAAAGTTAAGAAGTATGCTTTTAAACAATCTTTGGGCCTGGCAGTGGTGGCCCATGCCTTTAATCCCAGCACTTGGGAGGCAGAGCCAGGTGGATTTCGGAGTTCGAGATCAGCCTGGTCGACAGAGTGAGTTCCAGGACAGCCAGGGCTATACAGAGAAACCCTGTCTTGAAAATAAATAAATAAATAAATAAACAAACAAACAAACAATTCTTGCATCAAAGAAGAAAATTAAAGTTACAAATTAGTGTGTGGGGAACCAGCTTAGAGGTTAAGAGCACTGGCTAGTCTTTCTTGCAGAAGACTTGAGTTTGGTTCCCAGTACCCAGAGCCGACAGCCCGCTGTAGCTCCAGTTCCAAGAAACCTCATGACTTTGGCTCCACAGGGCCTGGGGAAATGCACACCTCACCCCCAGACACAAACAGATACACACAACTAATTTAAAAATTAAATAATATCTTTAAATGTCTAATGCAAATTAAAACGTAACTAAATAAAGCAGGATTGTAGAGGACAAAATTAATAAAAGCAAAAGTGAAGACTAGAAAGCAAATGTAAAAAGAAGTAAAGTTAAAATTGGATTCTCTGACAAAGTGTTAATGAACTACATACAACCCTGTATAGCTTGATTAAGGAGAAAGAGAAAGAAACTAAAATAAACACAACATTAAATATGGAAAGTATAATCCCAGGTAAAGAGAAAATAAGAATATTTATGGTGGGCATTATATGAAACTGTTCTAGACATAATTGTAAATATAAAGACGCAATGGATGAATTTTGAGTAGAAACACAAATGCTTAAAGTTATTTTAAACAATAGAGGGGAAACATGAACGGATCCACGTTCAAAGTTCTCTCAGTGAGAAGACATCAGACCTCAGCACTCCACAGATGATACTGTAGTCTCTTACGAATTCAGTTTCAGTGTCATAGACACTCTGTATCACCAGAAAAAAAATGAAAGGTATTAAAGATACTTGTGAATGTACCTCCTAAAGGTAGCTCAAAGCCTGGTGACTAATTTCGGTAAGGAGCTATAAGCAGAGGGCAGCCATACATCCCATAACAATGTCAGACCAAGTAGATGACGATGGTTCCAGAAGATTCAAACGGAGCCAAAAAGTTCCCATGGTCTAGCGACATCATAGCTGTCCTCACATTATAAAGCAAAGCATGACTTCTCGGTTTTCGGACATGCTATAAATGAGCTTGGGCTACCAGTTGTGTGAAGTGTAACAGTACAATTATGAACCGGGCATAGTATTTGGATATGGACACTAAACAACTATGCTGCTGGTTTATGGCTTTACTAGACTACGTATCTTGTCATTATGTTTAAGTGTACCCCTTACCCAAAAGGTTACTGAAAAATTACAGTGAGTTCTAAGAGCCATTATCACCTAACAACTCTCTTGTCTTTAACTGAAACATTTTTATACCATATATTTGATTATATTTTTTCATTCCCTAATTACTTCTAAATCTTCCCAATTTCCCTACCCACCCAGCTTTGTTTTTTCTCTCTCTCTTAAAGAAAAAGAGACAAAGCCAAAACAACAAAATTCAAGAAACACATCCAACCCCAACAAAAGCACAAAAGTGAAAATCAAAATAAACAAGCAAAAGACAGAGAAGGCAAAAAGGTGCCCAAAACAAATAAAAAGGAGATAACAACTGCCCCCATAAACAACAACAGCAACAACAAAACAACACACGGGTTCATTTTGTGTTGGACAACTACTCTCAGATGTGGTGCCTCTCCTCTCCTGTGGTTAATATACCTATTAAGACTATTGGAGAAAGCTGAGTTTTTCCTTTGGCAGTCAGTGTCAATTGCAGATAATTCCTTGGTTAAAGGTTGGAGCCCATGCCCATTTTCCCTCTCAGGGCTAGGACCCCATCTACCTGGAACCTAAGCAAGCCTTGTGCGTGCTGCCACAGTGTCTGTGAGTTTATATGGGCATCAATTCTGATGTATCTGGAAAGGACACTGTCTCTTTGGAGTCATCTACCCCCTCTGCTCTTACAATCTACCCACTGCCTCTGCCTCGTGGATCCCTGATTCTTAAGGGGAGGGCCTTGATGAAGACATCCCATTTAGAACTCAGTGCTTCAAAGTTTCTCACTCTCTGCATGTTTTCTACTCATGAGTCTCTGTTTGTTCCCAAAATCTCCTTCTCTGATGTGGGCTGAGTGAGGCATTGATCTATAGGTATAACAAAATAGCATTAAAAACCATTTAATTATTATGTTCTTTAGCAGAGTAATAGGATTGGGTTTTCCTCCAAATCCATGACCTATTTAGCCTCAAGTTCTTGCCCCCTCTATCATTATCAGATATGGGCTCCATATCATGGAGAGGGTCTTAAATCCAATCACAAATTCATTGGTTACTTCCATAATATTTGTGCCACTACAGCACTAGTTTGTCTTGCAAGCAGGTCACTGTTGTAGGTTGCAGGTTGATGCACCTGGGAGATATTGATGATTATCTATCTTTTCTGGGAGCATGCAGAGTACCTTTCAGTACTGTGAATGCTACTCAGTAGAGGTGAAATTTCTAGTTAGGTACCCACCCAACTTCTATGCTATCAACACACTTTTAAGGTAATGTTTTGTTACGAAGCAATACATGGCAGGCCACCAGTATTACTAGTATACAAAAGTATATGCTAACCATTATAGCTAGCTGTATGTATACATATTAGCTAATTATAATATGTAAAAATAATGGACAGATCTTCTGATTGGTTGTAATTTAGGTGACGGTGGTTAGTGGGTGCTAAAACTCAGGTTTCTGGCAGCTTGGAGATTTCAGTGGTTGGAAGGAATGAAGGGTAGACATGGGGGTGGGAATGAAATAATCTAAAATTAGGCCAAGACTGTAGGTCTTTGTGTTTATTGATTGATTTCCTGGTTTTTAATAATGTTTCTGTTTTAAAAATGCTTTGAGGAATCCATATAATGTATTTTAATATATTCAACCTTCCATTCCTCTAAGATCCACTCTTGCTTCTCTACCCACATTGAAAACACACACACACACACACACACACACACACACACACAAACAAAGAGAAAGAGAGAGAGAGTTCAATGTCTGCTGTCCATATATTCTTCTACAAATGTCCATTCATTGGAATATCATCAATCTTCCAGCAACCTACCTTTAAAGAAAAGCCACTCTCCCTCTCCCAGGAGCTATCAATTTCCAGTACTCCTCAACTCAATTCCTCTCTTCAGGCTGAGACTTTTTGTTTCTGCCTCGAGATTTCATAGGCCTTGCTCATGCTAACTAATGGTTGAGAAGTATTCTTTGAAAATGTTCACCATTGTACTTTTTTTAATTTGTAGGATGCAGCTGAAGAGGGAAGTGGTAAATAAGAAGCGTGGACAGGTATTGCACTAGGTACCCTGAGGACAGTGCAACGTAGCATTTTAATCAGCATGGCGTTTATATAGGGACACACATTTGTATTTCATCAGTAGATGCCATTTATTCCATCCTTGGTCAAAGAGCAGGAAACAATACATTTAAAGGGAATTTTACAACTTTACTTAGAGAATATGATGGTTTAAATTGGTTGCAAATAGCCACTTCAAATGCTGATAGATTTCACCAATAGGACAAGACTTCTTAGTAATTTTAGGCCCCCTCACAAGCCTATAGAGGTAGTTATCATTTTATAGGTTATTGGAATGATTTTGCTGGTGGTAATGCCAGAGGCACACATACAAATGCTCGGAAAAGATTTGTGACCCCTGATTTTCTCAGCTGTCTTAGCTGGACACTTATCTGCAGGGTGTACCATCTCTGAGTGAAAAATCTAACCTCATCAAGGGGAGGCATTTTCTTTCCTAGTGAGCACTGCTCTATTTGTGTCCCTGGGAATCCTATGGGACCCCAATGGTGTTAGAGCAAGGAGGAGCCTTCTGGTTAGCTTTTTGTCACAGGCGGCCTTTGACCTTATTCTGAGGTTGCTTTCTGCTTCATCTGTGTCTGGCATAGCCTGAGAGTTACTTTAAAGGATTTCCCTTTGGTTTACCTTGAGAAAGTGGAGTCTTTAGTCCACTTCTGGGGTCTTGAAAGCCTGACACCTTCCCTCTAATCAGGAGAGTCATCTTTGACTACAGGAGAGCAACAGTGTAGAGCTCTGTCTAAAAGATTCTGCTAAGGAAATTTAAACAAAGCAAATCATGGGCACCTCAGATGCAGGACTCTGTTACTTAAGTCGGAATGATGGCTATTAGGTCAGTGACTGTAAGTCTATCCTATAAACACAGATTATAAGATTTAAACAGGGGCTTTGCCTCACACAACAATGATGTCAGCAGCCAATGGTGGGAGCTGCCCTGACATTTCTGTTTTATCATTTAAAGAGACAGTATCCAGCCTTCTAGTCTACATCTATCACATAGACATATTGATTTCCTTTCTAGAGAAACACATATTTCTTCCCTCATGCTGAAAAGATAAATCTGACAGATTTAATCAAACGTAGTTGTTTGCAACTATAGAAATGTATGTAGTACCTCAAGCGCAAGCAAAACACAGTAGCTCCTTAGGGAAGAATTCTGTGCACTGTATTACTTGTAGACAAAAATTGTAGTAGCACACACGTCTGGAAATATGTGTACATACATACATACACAGAGGCGGTAATAAAAAGCTAAGTGTAATGTTAATATTCTTTAAGATACTGTGTTTATAGTGCCATCAACAAATGTTGGTTTACTTAACATTTCTACTGAAACTGGGCTCTTGGACTGAAGATATGGCTCAGTTGGCTGAGTGCTTGCCAAGCATGTGTGGTTCCTTAATTCAATCCCCAGACCCACATAAAGCCAGTGTACTTGTACATGCCTACAATTGTGTATACAATAAGGTGGGAGCAGGAGACTAGCAGTTCAAGGTCATCCTCAACTAATCATTGAGTCAAGGCCTGGGATAGAGGAGACCCTCTCTAAATCAAAGGAAAACAACTACCATCAGATAAACAAAACAAAACAAAATTATTAAAAGCCACAACCCCAAACTATTTCCAGCTTCTTTAATGAATCTGAGAGTCTGTAGTAATGTGCAGTAGTAGTCAGTAATGAATGCTTTCCCAAGAGGTAACCTGGCTTTCAGAAGAACATTATGAAAATGTGACATGGGATCCTCAAATGTCACCATGCCTCTTATCCATCCAGCTCCTCTCCTCGTTGAGTTCAGTCCTCAGCTGTGATTTGAACAAGTACAATGTAGAACATTTTCATTATTTCCTTTAGCAACTCTGAGTGGCTCTTATGTTTTCAACATATCTGAGGAGAGCTAAGACTTTTTTCTTCAGAATGTAGATGGACATTTAAGCTGATGACACTAGGATGATACTCAAGAGTCTGTAGGACAGAGATTCAAACTGAACAGGCTTTGGTGCTTTTTATCTCTTTCATTGATTAGTTTGGTTCCCATTATTTTAGGTGGGGTTGGTCTTAAGTGGCAACTTTAGATATATCTGAGTCTTCTTTTCTACAAAGTATAGATGTAGTTGCATATTCAGTAGAATTTCCCATTTTGGATGCCTCATGTTTGCATCTACTAGCAATCTCCTGCCTTAGCATCTCGGCACATACCTTGTGCCAGCTAATTTTAAAGGTAAAATTAAAAAAACATATTAAAACCAAACAGAATCTATATCATGAAAAGAAGTGTAGAGAAGCCACCCAAAGCCTTTATTTTGCATTTCATCATCTGACACGCTCCATATTTTTGCATTTTATTCTCATAACTTTGATATTATATTAAGATATATGATTTAAGAAGAACCATATATTAGAAAGAAACATGTTATAGAAAAAATAAAGCATATATAGTGACTTACTGTGTGGAAGTGGTTATAATTGGTTTCATTGCACAAAAGCAGGAAACAATTTCCCTTTTAAGATGGGAGATTTAGAAGTCTAACCACAGGATGCTGACATTGTAATTTCTAAGTCTCTAAAACACACCCATACACACCCCCCCACACACAAACACACACACACACACACACACACACACACACACACACACACACACACGTAATTATTGTGTCTTGTCAGCCAACTATCCTGTAAAGAATTATTGAGGTTCTACCAACCACTTCAGCTGGAAATTGAGCATCCGAACTCTGTACCTGTTCTCATGTTCCATCTAGACAAGGTCCTGCTGAGAAGTACAGAGTGAGAGCAGAGAGTGTGGACACAGCACAGATGATCAGCAAGTGCCTTACCAGAAGAGTTGTGTTGTTCTCTCTTTAGGAGAGGCTGACATTTACATTTAAGAGGAAATCGATGAAGAGGTTAAGGTAAAAGTAAGAGAAGTCTGCAGAATGGGTGGGCTCATTCTTTTAGATAATCTGATGCCTTCTTTAACCTCCAGCTGTGAACTCAGTAACTAAACATTGTTCTCAATTTCTGCCTGACTGGTAAAGTTTGAAATTTTAGCCCCAAATGAAAGGCCTTTCTGACTGAGAGAATACGTGATTCTTTCCTGAAAGAATATTTGTGATTCTCCAAACCACAGCTGGAAGACAACGTGGAGGCACAAAATATGACTTAGAAGATGACTTAAAGTGCTCAGACAGTAAGCTAGCCCTTCGCTGCCCTGTGTGGACCACCTATGTATAACCCAGAGCAGGGTTCTGAAGCAATATTTTGCAAACTTACCAAGTTTTTTTTCTTCCTTCCTTCCTTCCTTCCTTCCTTCCTTCCTTCCTTCCTTCCTTCCTTCCTTCCTTCCTTCTTTCCTTCCTTCCTTCTTTCCTTCCTTCTTTCCTTCCTTCTTTCCTTCCCTCCTTCCTTCCTTCCTTCCTTCCTCACTTCTCATTTACAAAAGAAGCAATTCATTTTGTAGGAGATTTCAAACTGGCAATTTGTACCAAAGCCAGGTGCAAAAGGTACTACTGGGAAACACAAAGTGCAAGAATATTCTGGAAAGAGGAAAACAAAAAGGAAGATTATTCATCTTCCTATATGGCTTTTTTAAAAGCTACTTACAATCACTTGCTGTTTGCAGGCATTTCTGTAAAGTTTCTTTATTGAGAAGGCAGAAGATGGAGGTATTCACGAGAGATCCACAAGGGGCTGAAGGGATTCCGAGTAACAGTGGGGTCTAGCAATTGTTTGCAAGTCTTGGGGTGATAGAGATACTGATAACCAGGAGAATGAGAGACTGATCTCATTTGCTTCTCCAGAGAGGGTATTTGAAGCTCAACGATGATGAAAGCTGCCATTGGTGTCAAATGTAAGCAGTCCTAGCTCAGCGATGCCTCTGACTGGAGCAGGTGGATACCTCACAGAAGTCTCAACACCAACAGTTTGCTCACTTGTCTCACAGTTGTGGGAATGCATTTCAAGAGAAAGGAAGGTGTGTGGGAGCCCTCACCAAGTACTTATATAGGGATTCTCAACCTTCCTAACATTGTAACCTCTTAATATAGTTCCTCATGCTGGGGTGACTTCCCCAACCATAAAATTATTTTTGCTGCTATTTGTAGCTGTAATTCTATAGGTATTTTATAGCTGTAATTTTGCTACTGTAATGAATCATAATATAATTATCTGATAGGCAGGATATCTGATATGGGACCCCTCTGAAACACTCATTCAACCACTATGGGGTCATGATATACAGGTTGATAAACATTGAAATATATATATACATATATATATGTCATATATATATATGTATATATATATATAATTTCACGTATTACACAACTTTCCAGTGTGCCATGTGACCAAGTCCTTGGTGTCATGTGATTAACTTATGTAAGGCAGCCAGACATTCAGGTGCTGATTGTGACCCCAGTGTTTCCACGTTCCATTCCACAGTTGCCAAGCGAAGTCCTTCTCACATAGCTCTAGCTATACTATCGACAATTTATCCATCTGATTATCAATATTTTATAGTCATGAACAACCCCAACTCCGGCACCATTAAGTAAATCCCATTTTCTATCTTAAAAAGAAGAAGTTGTCATAATTTTCATTTTGGGGGTTGGTGTTCCACTTAGGAAAGTAATTCTCAGAACTTTCTCAAAGTTCTCTGTAGCTGCCTTCAATTTAATTCAAAACATGACATTTCCTTCAGCCCTCACCAACCCTGGAAAACAACAGACCTAGGTTTATCCTTAGCTTGGCCTCTTCTAGATATTTGACCTTAGAGAAGTCTCTAGCACATTTAAGCCCAGATTTAGAAATTAAGTCTGTGAAGTAGAGTGACTTCTAGGACAGAGGAAGCCACTCCAGGGTGTTCAGTTTAGTAAAATCCTACTCTGATAGAGCGACATCCATCACTCTCCGAAGCACCCAGTCTTCCCAGGATTGAGTACTTGGCTAGTTCACTATGCAGCTAGTAATTCAGAGATAATCACGTTACCAAGATGCCATTTAATCTCTGTTTGGCATATCTTGAGTTTTCGTCTTCATTAATAGAGCCATCAAAGTGCAGGACAGAACAGTGAGTGATTCCTGGGGTGGGAGCTGCAACTTGCATGGGGAGCCTCTGGCTGCCAGATGGCAGGTGCTAATCTTCTTGCTGCAGCGATGGGAGGGGGGGCTAAGCTTTCCTGGCCCCCAGCCAATGGGGCTTGCTCTCCCCTCCGATTATACAATAGTCTTGGGGCTGGTATCTGCTCTTCGCTGACTGCTTAAAGGTTCCGGGGGAATGGATGCCTATCGAAAGGAAGCAATTGCTTTCTGGTCTCCCTATGAGAGGGATCCTTAATGGTATCCTTGCTGCCTCTGCTCCAGGCTATTGGAGCATAAGATCCCTTAGCTTGATCTTATGCTAGCATGATACAGGGCAAGGATGTAAGCCTGGGAATCAGGGAAAATATAGCCTTGTACTCAAACTCCACCAGTTAACTACTGTGTTAATTAGTTTCTCTTCCTAGAATCAAATAAGAAAGTTTTTTTTTCTTTTATTAAGCTCAGTCTTAGAGGAATCCAGACAGCTTTGCACCAACTCTGGCTGCTTCACTCATGGAACAGGCATCAGAGCAGTGGAATACTTTTGAGAAGGAGAGATCATGTGACACACAAGAAACCAGAATGAGAAGAGGAGACCATCCTGATGTCCCTCTAGGTTCCACTTCTTCTCTTCTCTTCTTCTCACATATTTCATCCTCACTGCAGTTTGCTCCCTCTCCTCCCTCCAGTCTCTCCCCACCTTTCCTCTCCCCAAGACCCATCCCTGCCCCACCTTTCCTCAGGCAAGAGCAGACCTCCCAGAGATATCAACCAAATATGACACAACAAGCCACAGTAAGACCAGGCACATACCATCCCATCACAGCGGGATGAAGCAACTCAGTAAAAGGAACAGTGTCCTGTAAGCAGGCCAAAGAGTCAATGACATTGGCTCCACTTCTTAAAGCCCACCACAGCCCAGCATCACCCCATTGAAGACAGGCTCACAACACAAACCAGCATGTTCATAATAGTCAATAGTAACTACATGAATGGATGCTGTCCCTTTCTCTCTTTGAGCTTCATATTCCCCATTTGCATCCTTATATTACTTTGATTATATCATCATGATGGGTATGCCCCAGACTGGTCAAGAAGGTAGCCAAATGAAGACCAATCCTTGGACCCCTGGTTCAGCTGTGCTACCAGGAGAGGCAAGAGAAGCTCTTTCTCAGGCACCTTTGGTCCCTGAGAACATGTATCCCACGGTTGTATGTGATCCTGAGGATGGAGACTTATGATTGGTAAGATGGATTCTGAGATGTCTTAGGGATGACTACTCAATTTCATGCATAAGTTTGAAGGAGTGTGTGTAAAACTCAAAACCTATTCTGATGGCTAGTACTAAATGTCAACCTGACGGAGTCTAGAATTACATGGTAGAGGGCCTCTTGATATACCCATGGCTTATTATCTTGATTGGGTAAATTGAGAGGGTAAGGCACATCTAAAGGGGTGGTACTGTCCCTGGGCTGGAATCCCAGGTTGTTTAACATGGAGAAAGGGAGTCAAGCATGCATGCCTCTGTGGCTCTGTGCTCCTTTGTTCTTTAGTATGTGACTAACTGCCAAAGGCTCTTGCCACCAAATGAATTCTGACAATGATGGACTGGATCAGTCATCTCTGAGCAGACGTAAGCCTTTTCCTCCCTTACACTGCTTTCGTCAGAGTATGTTATCACAGCAACAGGGAAAGAAACCTAGGTACTTATGTTGGGTAAGAGGAAAAGAAAAGAAAACAGAAGAAAGTCAGTGCTACATGCACATCCAGGATGAGGAAATCCTGTTTTTCAAGGATGTGTACAGATTGAAGGTTTATCATTCTTTAGCAGCTCTGGTGCTTATAGGCTGAGAGAGAGAGGAAAGGGGGGAAGGGAAGAGGACGGGTCGGGCAAATAAACCAAAGCTGCCTGATAATCATGTACTATGGTAAGGAGTACACAGTCTGTACTGTGCTGTCCCTGGATCAAAAAGAAAAACAGTAATTCTAGTGAGGAGGAATCCAAAGAGGAGGCTCTAATTTACAGAAGTGTAGTGACAGGGAGGGCTTCAAGCTCAGAGCACTACAACTGGTACCTGTTGTCTGGGGTGTATGTAACTCCCACTCTTGTTTGTCTCTCTCCTCTGGGTAGAAAGAAGTCTTAGGATCAACATGAGGCTGGAATGAAGCACACAGCCTGAGAGCCTCAGTTTATCATGTCTAAACAATCTCTATCCCTCTCCCTCTCCCTCTCCCTCTCCCTCTTCCTCTCCCTCTCCCTCTCATTTTTTAAGACAGGATTTCTCTATGTAACAGCTCTGGCTATCCTGGAACTCGATCTGTAGACCAGGTTGGCCTACAACTTACAGAGTTCCAACTGCCTCCGCCTCCCAAGCACTGAGATTAAAGGTGTGCACCACCACTCCTGGCTTTTTTTTTAATGGTTTGGTTTATTTTTATATTATGTTCATTGATGTTTTGCTGGCATGTCTATCTGTGTGAGGGTGTCATGCTTCCTGGGACTGCAGTTACAGACAGGTGTGAGCTGTCATGTGGATGCTGGAAATTGATGCCTGAACTCTTAATCTTTCAGGCTCTGGTTGCCTGAAGATATTTCCCCAGCTTTTTCTCATTTCTCATAGCACACAGTTAAAAAATATTTATAACTTTCTTTACTTGGGACTTGATTCCCATGGATCCCTTAGAAGGTGTGATGCACCTTCTTGTTCAATCAGTTGAGAAGTTTCTGGGTTCCCAGATGTTTGGCCCTGCAATGAAGTATAGCTATACTTGCAACCAATGGGAACTATGTAGGAGGGCAGGGAGACACTGCAGTGTAAGAAAGGACCACAGGACTCCCAACACTTCAGAGTCTCCAAGAAATTACCAGAATCTAGTGGGACACACTTTGTAGTATCCATTTGCTGATTTATGGTTTTAACTATGGGTGTAGGTTTATTGGAATGATGGCTTTGTCACCATGACGTTGATAACTATCACCAAATACAATGAAGAAGAAAGTTTCCACCAAATGTCATCCACAAAGGCCTTGTCTTGTTGGAACAAACAAATAAACAAACAAAAAAACAATAAAATAAGCAGACAAAAACAAAGAGCACAGCTGGAGGAGGAAAGAATGATCTACTCATTTCTCAGTTTAGAAACTAAACCTTGGGAGAGAATTGGAGATAAGAATCTTTTGGAAACTTCTGGGCCAAGATGCTAAATGTAGTTACTCTTCTGTTTACATGAATACCTCCTCTCTCTCTCTCTCTCTCTCTCTCTCTCTCTCTCTCTCTCTCTCTCTCTCTGTGTGTGTGTGTGTGTGTGTGTATGTGTTTATGTGACACACACACATTCTTTTTTTCCTCTCTTCTTCCTTTTCTTTCTTCTTGGTTGACTCATCTGAGTGATTGGTTCTGGGATGAGGGAAGATGCTGGCCACACCAATTCAGTGCTTCCTTGGCATGCTGGTTAATGTTATGAGGAAAGAAGACTTCTCAGTTCTAGAATAGCCACACAGAGTCCATAACTGATGATAACAAGATCCTGACCCAACAGGAACTTCATGAATAGAGCAAACAGAAGGGTACAGAGCAGGAAAAATGGTGAGCTATCTATACAGTATGACTGAATGCCTGGATTCAATCATGCCCAATGCTAGAATGCTCCAGATTCCTCTCTGATAAAAACTAGTTGTTTCTCCTTTTGGTTTTAGTTGGTTTGAGTTGACTTTTTATCACTTTCTAATGAAAGATTTATGAATAATATTCTATGCTAGGGACACAAACACAGACATACTAGCGTATGCATACAGCCATTAAACATTTAGAACATGCTTGCTTTGTAGAAGGGGTAGCCTCTGACAGCAAAAACACATGAGAGATACCTTTATATTATTTCAGATAAAGAAAATCAGTCTCTTTGAAAGTTTAAGAATATTCGCCACACCAGGTAGCTGAGTTTGTATGTGTATATTCATATTTATGTATGTATATGCATATAGTTTGTCAATAAATTGCATTTATTGATATAGGGGATATGCTTTTGTTTCAATGACAAAAACTAATGTGGCCTTGTGTTAAGTTACATGTATCCCATACTACCACCAGACAGAAGTAACTCAATGAATTCTCTGCCAATATTTTTATTTGTGACTACATTTGCCCCGTGGCTGGAGGAACTTCTTTCACGGCCATAGGCTGATATATCTGACCTTAGACAATTTGCTTAACCTCTGTACTTTTCAGTCTTTATTAGTAAAATGGAGATAAGAATAGTAAATACTTCACCCAATTGTTACGAAGTAATAAATAAGAAAATCCATGCCAGGGACCTAGCATAAGTTGCAGAGCAATGGTGAAGGTTGTGATCAACCTTGTTATCACTAGTACTCTTCTTACAGAGGACTCTTCACCAATAGTGTGGAACCCTTGCATGCACACAGTTCTCCATTTGCACATGTGGAAAGTTAAGTTAACAGTGTACACAGTCACATTCTCAAGTATTCAAGTTACCCACCCTTATCCTGATTTGCAGGCCAATGAGAGTGGAAAATGTTTTTTTTTTTTTCCCCTTCAAAGATGTCTTTTCAACAACAACCTCTGAATCCAGTAGTACATATGAGCGCCTGGGAAACACATTTGTTTCTGCCGAAGAGTTAAAAAAAAAAACGCTTAAAGAAAAAAAAAGAAACATAAATGTGGTCTGGTCTTTTTGAATGCCTTTAATGAAGATGGTAAGCGTCACAATTTAAAACTCCGGTTACAGCTGTTATCCTTGTGAGCAGACCTAATTACAGGAGATGGGATGGTTTTTTGACAAGCTTCTCTCTCTTTAACTTCACATATCCCTTGAACTCCAAAAAAGGAAAGTCTGAAGCAAATCCACTTTCCTATGACACTGGCCATTTAAAATATTTTTTTTTAATGAAAGACAATGTGTTCCATGTTGCTGACAGACACAGACACTGAAACATCTAAAATTTTCTTTGTTTATCTTTTGTTTTCATGAAGCCATGCTTTTCAAATGCTAAAAATATCTATAGGAAGATCTTCCTTTGCATAGGAAAATTCTTTTGGATTAACAGCTGTGCAGTCCTTAACAGCAACATATGATTCTTTACAACCTTGTGTAGAACCTGAAAAGGACTTGAATTGTTAATTTCCTTCAAGGTTTGCTGGCAGTGTTTCTGTAAACATTAGATCTGTGTGTTGCTTTATGCAGTTCTGGGAAAATGCACCTCTATCAAGTGCTCATGGATGGGGATGACATTAGAGAACAGATTTCTTTAATTTTACAGGTGAAACATTTAAATATTTTTTTTCACAGCAAAACAAACACAAAGTGTAGGAAACCAAGCTTCTTTCCTTAAAACTCAGATTTTGTCACCCAGAATCTGGAAGATCCTCAGTCTACATTTTTCTCTTCCCTTTAAGATTCTATCACTGACTTCTGATGCTTTAACGTCAAACAAATGAAGTTCTTCATTTTGCATCATTGATTGACAGGTCTATTCCCCGCCATTGATGTATGGAAAATATTTATTTTTTCGTTGTTCACTGGAATTTAAGACAACTTCCAAGGCTTCAGTTGATAAGTTTAACAACCATAATTATAGATCCTGGGCATTATAGAAAGATGAGCCACTGGTTTTAGGTTTGTAAATATCAAAAACATTTTTTAAAAATGGGGATGTGTGTTGCTGGTGAGATGGCATATTGGATAAAGGCACTTGCTACCAAGCTTGCCCACCTGGTTTACATGAGATTCCCTGGGATCTATTTGGTGGAATAAGAAAATCAGGTCCTGCAAATTATTCCCTGACCTGCCTATGTGCAACATGGTATACATGCCCCGCCTCCTCTAAATAAATGTTGCACAATTTTTAAGTAAACAAAAGATAAGGAGTTAACTTTTACTAGTGTCTAGGAAGTATCCTATGTGCTTAGGTGCTACTAGAAGGTGAATTAGAATACTCTTCATTTGTTGACATGCGATGGTGTTGGTAACCAGCCAGTTCTAGAGAAAGGAGCCTCGGAAGACTATCCTCCTGAGCTTCTTAGTTTTTTTTACTTTTTCTTTTAGTTTGAAGACAGGATCTCTTGTATTTTGGCTGGTCTTGAAGTTATAACCACAGATGAACTTGATCTTTTCACTTCTACCCTTGGAGTACTGGGATTATAGGCTTACATTGCCATGTCTTGCTTTATGTGGCACCAGGGATCTGACCTAGGGCCTAGTATATGCTGGAGAAACCCTCCACTGACGGTGCTATATTCCCCCACCTCTCTGACAACACTTGTGACTTCCAAGCAGTTCTCCAGAGTGAAGCTCAAAACTTTAAATTTAGATTCAGCAGATGCTGTGCAAAGATCAAAACATTAAGTACCCCTGGGTAATGCTTTTCATCCCACAGATCCACATTCTCCTTGCCTGTTCTACTCATGTGTCTGTCTCTCCCATCATTCTCCTGGCCTCCACTGTGCATGGTCATTTGTCATCTGTTGTTTTTATGGGTGAGGCTGAGTTGCTGTGAGTTCCGTGGTGGAATCTATCAGGCAGGTCTCTGTGAACCTTTCAGCATTCAAGCCTGTACAGAGCGTAGTCCAGACCCTACTTTTACAGTGATGCTCATTACAATACCTTCCCAAATTTAAAACTTCATCCTGAGGTTTCACTTTCTAGAGCATCACAATAAATCTACGACATCCTCTTCTAGCTCCCTGCTCTCACATAATTGTCTGTTAACTTTCACTTCAAACTCCAGAAGCATTACATAAACTCATCATACAAATACATGCCTTTAGGATAGAAGGATGAGGGATGCTGTCTTAGCACATTGTCTCACAACTATATTTGAAACTGAATTTTATTTTTAATTTTTGTCATATCAAGGACTGATGATTGAACATAGGACCTCAAGAATGCAAGGCAAGTGCCCCCCTATTAAACGCCAACCCTGGGCCGGTACGTTTCCTTTCAATAGATAGCTTTGGATAATGGCTTAAGCATAGTGCTGGTGAGTCTCGAGAGATGGACAGATCCATAAGTTTCATTAGAAGTTTCTTTTGTAAATTTTGTGGTTATAACTTGGTGCATTCTTGAGAAACTGACTACCTAGAAATGATGGCTGGACATCCAGAAGCCATCACTGAAGGAGAGGGCGCACAGATCTGTGAAGGATCAAACCAAGGCTCCATGCTCTTCCCTGGAGGGTGGTTCAGATATTGAAGAAGCGTGGGAGCATTCAGTAGTCAGTGGCTTCTGCATGGTATTTGCATTCAGGGAACTTTGAAAAGGTTACATTTCTGTTCTGTGTTCATATTTACTTTGTGTTAAGGTTATAGGATGTCTTTGGCGATCTTACTGTTGCTATTTTTATGAACTCCAAATCAGTGTTCAAGTGGAATAGAGTGAAATTTTGAGCCCCAGCGACAATAACCATATTTGATGTTCCCGTAACATTCAAGCTGTAGTATGTCTTAGAGTCAGAAAAAAACTTGTTCTTTGCCTCAAACTCTACAGAAAGAAAGAAACTTTTTGGTTATACATTTCAGAGATTCTTTTCCCCCTTTATACTTAACAGCAAAGTCGAATGTAGATCTAACCTGCTTTAAGCAGCCTTGGCAAAATATCAAATATTTGCCTGGTTTTTGAGAGGGAGGAAAACCATAACTTTTCACGAACCCACATCCTTTCCATGACTTATAGATGTAAGCCATGTATTAGTGTGGCTTTTGATCTTGGGGGCCTGCTGAATACAGGTTCTGTGCAGGAAGTGGGAGGAAAATATGAAATTGGAATATTGTTTTGACCCATGTTCTTGTGTGATCCTGCATGAGTAGAATATTACATAAAAGAATTCTGCTTATAAAGATTTTATTCCTCTTTTTTAAAGCAGCAAAATTTTATATGGTGATTTTGGCGAAATGGTCTGAGGGTATTCAAAATCAACCCCCTAAATCATGTAATAAGTAGCTTAAAGAGATCTATACTCAGCTCTTTTCTAGGCATGTTTAATCACAGAGCAACTATGTCTATGCTGTACATGTATATATATATATATGACATATATATGTATATATTGTATGTATATATGTGCATGTATGTCCCATTTATCTTTCTACCAATTGATCTACCATCTATCTATATGTTTTTGATTCACTCTGTTTCAATATGTGGACTAGATTATATGTTCTTTTACAGATAGAGCTCAGGCTCTCAAGAAATAAATACCTGCTCATCATGACATATATTTATATTCTAGACATCTTGTTAGTGACCATATGCTGAGGTGAACTGGGAAGTTCTTATGGTAATTTTTTGGTGGATGCTGAATTTGAGCCTCAGTTTCAGTGAGTCATTGATCATTCCCTCTGTATCTTTTGTCCCATCAATTTCCATTATACTAGAATTGGGGCAGATCATTCTTAGAAAGGGTGATACCCTACAAGCCAAGCAAAAATAACGCTTCCAGCAGATGATACATGTAAGTGCATGGGTCAGGTCAATGACAGTTAATGGAAATCTCTTCATGGAGACTAGAGCATTGTTTATCACTGCTTGCACCTCCCTTTGGGATCAGAGATATATTAGATGACACTTAGGACAATGGTGAGTGACCAGCAGCAGGATTGGTAACTGTACATGGTAGAAATGCATCTTATTCTCTAAGGTGGTCACCAAGTTGTGATAGTCTCAATTTCACATCTTGGATTATCCTTTGAACTGCTGGACCATTTTATCTGAGTGTTGCCTATCTGACCCATTGTAGACCAAGTTCTCTCTGTCTGTCAAGTGAGACACTCCTCAAGTTAGGGCCGGCTCCAGCAAGTCTGACTACCTGGAAAAGCTCTACCTTGTGTCTTTGGGTGTCATGTTATTATATAACACAACTTTACCTGTAAGAGTCACAATGTCACAATGTCACCCTTCTACCTCATGGCCTTTGAACCTCTATCTTTGGCTAAAAAGCAACCAAACCAAACCAAACCCAAAACAAACCCAAAACAAACCAAACCTAACCCCATCCAACCCAACCCAAGCCCAAAACAAACAACGCTTCAATCCTTCTATTCTCTTTCTAAAGGCCTCAATTTAAATGTCATTACTCATAGGTTGTTATCTCTGAAGATCCCCAAATATTAGCCTCTCTTCGATCTTCCTAGCATTCTCTCATTTGAGAGACTCTCCCCAGGCCTGCTGATACCCTCCATGCATCCCTGAGCATCTGCCTTCATCACACGTCTGCACCGCACATCTACATTCTATGCTCAGCTCCTGGTGTAGGGTATCAGCTGATACTCAATAAGTACAGAATAAAGAAATTCCTCCTAGCTTCTTTTCTGTTGCTGTGATAAACACCACGACCAAAAGCAACCTAGGGAGGAAAGCGCTTATTTCCCTCCTAGGCTAGCTAGCCCACCATGAGGGCAAGTCAGGGCCAAAACTCAAGGCAGAAACCTAGAAGTAAGAACAGAAGCAGAGACCATGGGCAAGTGCCGATTACTGACTTGCATTTTATGGCTTGCTCAGCTTGCTTTCTTATACCTTGCACTACCACTCATCCAGTGATAACATGGCTCCCAGGCTGGCTCCTCCCACGTCAATCCTCAGCCAGTACAAACTTGCCTATAGGAAGGGTTCTCTCAATTGAGGTTCCTTTTCTCAGGTGACTCTACCTTGTATCAAATTGTCAACATACAAAAAAAATGCAAAGAGAACAGAAAACAACAACTAACCAGGACAAAATGAATTATTGAAAGGAATGTCTTACTTCAAAGATTCCCCTTTTACATTTCCTGACCTGTGTACATAGGAAGAACATTGTACAATGTGAGCCATAAAATCTTTCCCCAAGGCTATAGAACTTTGCCCAGACTAATGCCTGTCCACTCCTGAAGTGAACCAAATATCCTCAGGGACCACCTGCTCTCTGTGGCACAGCAGCCTTGCTTATCCCATGAGCTGTATCCAGTCTGTCTAGAGAGACATTCTGGATCATTCTGAAACAGATGCTGCATTCTATGATGGAAACAGAGATACCAGGGCCTGCAGGTGCTGGCTGACATGTGCACTGTGGAGAATCACTATCGTTCTTTAGAAGAGGGCACATTTACTCAACCCTAGGCAAAAGAAGTGGCTTCATTTCAGCTTTACAGGAAGCCTGTCATGAAAGGAAGATAGATGACCAAGATGTCTCATCACTGGAAGCATATCGTCTTAATTTGAAGGAACTGCCATGTGAATCATGAAGGAAGCACAACATAGCTGGGACAGAGGACCAGCTAGCTCATCTTGCAGGTGTGGCCCCTTCATTGAGATGCAAAGCTCTCAGTGGAGTTCTTAGTTAATATTGTAAGGAAAGAGAGAACCATGGGACACACAACTGCCACACATTGGAAGTTCCCCCACCTGGAACTTAAGCGGCTTTAGGAAGGACATTTCTTATCTGAAAAGTCGGAATCTTAGTTAGTCTACAGAAGGGCTTGGGGCCACTTTGTGAAGAGGCTTGGGATGGCAATGGACTTGCCAGTTGTTATAGGAGTAGCTCCTAACAGACACGTACTTCCTGGTCCTGCGCAGCATGTATCTGGGTTCTTTCAAGAACACAGAACACAGTATTCTACCCCCTTGAGCCCACTCCCAGCTTATTTTATAGATGAATTGCGCAAAGTGGAGTTTTTCTATTATATTTTTCAACTACCTCATCTTCTCTGTGAGAAGAGAACATTTAGGACCTAAGATATTGGTTCAGTGAGCTAGCTCAGTGAGTAAAACCCTTGCTATGTAAGTCTGAGGACCTAAGTGTGATTCCTGGAACCCCCATAAAGGTAGAAGGAGAGAACTGGCTTTATAAAGCACAGTGGATCTTCTGAACTCCACATACATGCAATGGTACTCTCATGCTTACATGAACATATATGCACACAATACATATCATATGCTCACATATACATATCATATGCATATACTACTAATAATTAATAATAATAAAGTATTTTGATTAAAAGAAGATCCAATTTCTTAGGAACATTTCAAGTATATAATAAAGTATTACTATTGATTATTTTGGGTTGTGATATGCTGGGGATGAAATCTCTGGGGCTTCACACATGCTAGTCAAGTACTCTACCACTGAACTGTATGTCCAGACAGATGCACTGTAATGAACTACAGTTGCCATGGGAGGCTTCAGGTCTTGCAAACACACTGATAGCTGAAATTTCCTACCCTTCAGCAGCACCTCTGGGTGTCCCCTTCCATTCATCCTCTGGTAGCCACCATGTCCGATCTGTTTTTCTGCTGCTATATAATAATAGTCTTTCAGAGCTGTCCTTGATGAGACCTTCACTCTACATGTAGTTTCCCAATTGCCAAACACTGCTAAAAAGAGTGATAGAAAGCCTTCATGAATCTAACACCCCTTATTCTCTGAACCCAATGAACTTACCAGATCCCTCACATTAGGAACCAAAGCTGCTAATTGGTAGCGTGGGCGTTAGTAAACAAGAAGATGGTTTAGAGTCATTTAAACCATCCAACATGTGTTGTTAGCCATGTTTTCCTTCTATGCACGGAGTCTCTGTACAAAGTGACTTCCCAGCCCTCCCCACACCAGTTACTCTTTTCCAGATGTTCTGAAACAATATCAAGTGACCCAGTTTACCCCTGAGAGGTTTATAGAGGTGCATTTACGGAAAGGCTGGCTGAGTGAGGCCGACACATTCCCTCAGCAGCTTAGTCCTAGATAATCTCCCCCAACACAGTATCGCATCTGACTCTCCCTACGGCACACTGGTAAGGTTTTCAGAAAACGAGATGCTAAATGCTACTGAAGTGAAGAAGAAACTTAAGAAGCTTAACAATGGCTGTCGAAATATTATCACCAGCTATCGGCGTAACAGTATCCAGTCACTCCCCACCTACAGGCACAGAATCTAGGCTTAAGCAGATGAAGACAATCCTGAGGAAGTGCGTGCTCTTAAGTGTTTAAGCATCAGCAAGTCAAGGGGAAAGGCTTCGTTAGTGGAAAACTTCAGCATGTGCTGTTGGCTTTTTATGTCGAATAGTATGAAGACAAATGACAGTAGCCAAATTGAAAATGCCCAAGTGGCACGCCAAGTTTACACTGAAGTCATGGAGAAGTAATTCTGCTGAAGTTTGTGAGTGGAGATTGTTTTGTTCTTGCATGTGGGCAGCAAATACCAGAGCAGTCCCTAGGATGAAAACAGAGCTCTTGTGACAGAGGTGAGCTGCTTCTTCATTTTTTTTTGAAGAGAAACACAATATGGCCTTATATACATTCATTCATAGCAAAAGACTCTCCAGCTCCCCAAACACAGGTTAGAATCTGCCAGGGAAGGGGGCTGATTCCTCCTCAGTACATCCTCTGTGTCCAGGACTTTGAATGGAATAGGCACACCCTTCCCTTGAAGGAAGCAGCAAGGCAAAGGCTGGATGAGGAGGTGTTCTACAGCATGCCAGTCATCCAAAGGTCATCAATGTGCGAGGAGAAACCTTCCTGGAGTTCCCAGCAATTACCCTGTTGAAATCCTACACACAAAAGAGAACATGAAAGTCACACTCCAGATTGCCTGCCGGTAGGCTCCATTTGGAGTCATTTATAGGGAATATTATCACACATCCCCAGCAAATTGCTGACTAGACCACAGTCCTTACGCTGAGTTCTGTAATATCCTTGGGTCTTTATCTCTTAGGAGGCTGGAGAAGTTGTGCAGCATGAATCTGTCTGGCTAGCTCAGACACTACAACAGAAGTACAACTTCATGTGAGATGGATGCACACTTGAGATGAAAGGTCCCACTAGGTTTGAAAATGGGCGCTGGGAAACATCCAAGATTGAGTGTTCAGAGTCAGCTGCTATTCCTGGTCGCTGACCTGCTCATAGTTAGAAACGTGAGTTAAATTACCCTTATCTCAACATCCTTAACTCTCAGTTGTATTATTGGATATAAACTTAGCTGCTTCCTCTCCTTTGGAAGCCAGGGACGGGTTTGGGTGGTTAGAGTTGAGTGGGTTGGACAGGAGGAACTCGGTGATTTTCTCTGCTTCTGGTAGAGTTAATCTCTCAACTAGATAGTGCTTATGTCCCTCTCCCAACAGCGGCTCCCAGGTTATCAGTGTGACAGTAAGAGCTAAGTTCTTTACAATGTTCCAGTTCAAAGTCCAAATGATAGATGATTTCCATATCCTGAAGCAAACACCTAAGCACTTGTATTTCTTGCAACAATTTATTCCAGTTTGAACCAGACAGTCCATTTCTCACCAAGATACAGAACCAGCAGGTTATACATTTACAAAGAAAAACAGCTGATTTCTATTCAATTACCTAATTAAAAAAAAACCAGAGAGTCCTACAAAGGATGTTATAGTAGAGATATTATTTTATAGTGTGCATCATTCTGTGTTTGGGAGTTGCTCCCTGTCTGTACAGATCTCGGTTCTTAAAGGTTCTGTTTAGGAAGCTTTGCTAACAGTAATCTTTGCATATTCTCAGTTGACTCTGGTCACCCCACGAAGGCTCACTTCAACTTCATGTGCATTTACCAACCCTTGTTCCACCAAATAGCTGACCGCGCTATTGTGAAGTCAAGTTGGTCTCAAACTTAGTTATCCCTAACCACTATTCTGACTTGTTTCCTATTTGCCAGAGTGAGATACTTGTTTTAGCCAATATACTTTGTTCAAGATGGGGCACAGAAATGATGAAGCGTGTGAAAATGCTTTCTGGAAAGCCTGACAACGTGAGTTGCATCTTCAAACCCACGGTAGAAGGAGAGAACCAATCCCAGAAAGATGTCCTCTGATCCCCATGGGTACACCGTGGAGATGGGACAGTGTGTGTGTGTGTGTGTGTGTGTGTGTGTGTGTGTGTGCACTTGGGACAGTGTGTGTGTATATGTGGGAAAATGTACATATTTGTACCTGGAACAGTATGTGTGTATGTGTACATTAGACAGTGTATGTGTATGTGTGTACACATGTGAAAATGTATGTGTGTGTGTATATATGGAACATTATATGTGTATACATGTGAAAATGTATGTGTGTGTACATGGAACTGTGTATATATGTGTGTGTGTGTATGTACATGGAACTGTGTGTGTGCGTATGTGCATGTGCACAAGTGTGGAGATTGAAACCAGGTGCTTACACTTCCTGGATAAGTGCTGTTCCACAAATCTATAATTGCAGTCCTGGGTCCATTTTAACTGTGCAAATACTTAGACACATCTTCAGCCATCAGCAGCGAAGCCTCCTTATGCAGTGAGTGGAAACTAACACAGAGGCCTACAGCGGGACCGTGTATAGAGACTAAGAAACTTGAGAATACTCGGTCCTAAATGGGAAGTCTTCATTACCCCTCCCCTCAGGGCTCCAGCAGCTATGCGGAAGAGGAGGTAAAAAGATTGCAAGAGCCAGAGGGGATGGGTGTTGCAAGGAAGCACTGTCATCCAGACACACAGAACTGACGCACATATGAGCTCACAGAACACTGGACAACATGTATGGGGCCTGCGTGTGCAAACCAGACAGAGTCCCAGAGCTTAGAGGGAGAAGTAGGAACCAGCTCCCAATCCTAGGCAAGAATCCAGCTCCAGTTCCCAAACATTTGCATAGGAAAAGTGAGTTTTTTCCAGTGGAGTCACACTGGGTATAGAAATCACACTTAGAGGTAGGACCTGTGCCCAACAGTGGAGGACCTCGATGATAGTTTTGTAGAATTTTTTGTCTCATATTGCTTTGTTTGGGCATTTTTCTTTAAAAAAAAATCTTACATACACACACACACACACACACACACACATATATATATATAAAATGGTTTCCAATTTTGTCTTTTTGTCGGTTTTGATTTGTGTGTCTGTATGTGCCCCTATGTGCCTTTGCGTGTATGTGTGAGTGTGTGAGTGTGTGTGTGTGTGTGTGTGTGTGTGTTTATGTGTGTGTGTATGGGGGGTGTGTGCCTGTGTGGGTTACTTGTGCTTTTCCTTTTATTTTTACTCTGGGTTTGTACGTACGTATGTATGTATGTATGTATGTATGTATGTATGTATGTATGTATATATGTATTTATTTATTTATCTTCTTTGCCTGTTTGATTTTTAACAACAGAGAAAGAAGGCTTGGAGTTAAATGTAGAGGGGGATGGGAAATACCTGGGAGGAGATGCGGTGGTCACCCATGATCAGAATTTGTGTAGGAAACAGTATTTTCAATTAACAATAACAAACACTTAACACTTACACTGCTGATCCCATGAAAGTTACCCCACTTCTTCCAACCAGAAGGAAAAACTACAATGCCCATGTTCTCTGCTCAAGGGAGAGACATTCTCTAATTTTGCCAAGTGTACTTTGTAATCTATATTTGATCCACAGAGGCCCAAGAGAGCTGTACACCCTCAAACATGATATTGGGTTTATTCATGGTATTAGTATTCATAGTTTATTATTTATTTAATCTCCCAACTAGTAAGACCTTGGGCAATTGAAGTCTGCCTCCCATGGGTACTTCTCAGGGTGTCTATAATGAGAAGTGATCTGTGCTTCTCTCTTGTATTTGTGGCCTGTACTGAGGGAATTCATGTCTACAATTCTCCCTGATGTGAAATCTTCCAAGAGGGCCAATCCTACTGCCAGTCTAGGGAGGGGCTATTGACCTGCAGAAATGACTATCAATTTCCTCCCATGTTGAAATTCTAAGACTCACCTCAGTACAGGTATAAGAACAATGGTGGCCCACCACAGCCACTAGCATTAGAAAGAAGTTAAAGACAGATACATACCTGAAACCAGTTCCTCTTCAGGTCTAATACCATAGCGTCTCCTCCTGGTCCTCTAAGTATCACCTTGTCCGAGTGACCAGGGCTAGTAATTTATGGCTCCCATTAAGAGGGTTGGCTAGATGTGCAGACATGTCAATAATTATTTCTGCTGGAGCTCAAACAACAGAGGAACTCTCTGTCGAATGCCTTGCTTTAACAGAAGACAGAACTGCCTGCTCTGGGTTTTATGACAGATGTCAAATACATCGACATGTGTTGTGAAGCAGATCACCTTATTGGCAAAGAAATGAAAGCCGACCAAGAAGACAAATGGTTAGCTTCCCTCAGGGGCTTCCTCATGTCTGTGCAGGCTTGGCAGTGACCCTGAAGAAGGACCAGTGAGTAGGTGAGAGTGGACACCCTGGAGACAGTCCTCTATCATAGGACCTGAATACTAATAATGTCTCCATGCTCCAGAGGGCTGGTGAGAGAGTACAGGGGAGGAATGTGTGGGGTACCTTGAAGAAGAGCCCTATAGGGATCAGGAAAAACCAAGTCCCCCCACATACAGATTTATGTGTTCACCCTGGGGGTCCCTGGGATCTGCTCAGGAACTGTTTTCTCCAGCCTTCCTTTTATAATTCAGCTCTACACATATTTCTCGAGAGCCTACCATGTATCAGGTATATGTCAGGCACTGGGCATGAGTGCTGAGCATCAATGATGGTGCTCCAGCCTGCATTCTACTTCTTGGGTTTGCAAATTCTGGGTCAATGGAGAGTACTTGAGGTCTTGGGGTCACCTTTCTCCTCATTTTTCTTACCTGAGAAAATAGGCTCAGGACTCATGCTTATGCAGTTGCAAGGGTTGAACACAGTGCCATTTCTACGCATCATGGGTATAAGAAGGGAGAGACATGAAGACATCCACGCTCAGTGGGTGCTGCCCCTGAGCACTTCCCAAGGCTCCTATGTGCTGATGCATACAATAGTGGGAAGCAAGCTATCAGAAGCGATATAATGACATTATGCCAACAATGAATCACATATATGACAATGGCCATCTATATGGCTTTATGATGGAGTGGAAAAATTTCTCTGGCCTGACAGTATTGTAGTCATAGTAAAATCAGAGTGTAACCATCACTTTGCCCATGTGGAGATGCTGGTCTGAACTAACCCACTGTACTGCCAGTCTAATAAAAATATAGCACATGCAGTTATGTATAACACACAGTACATAATAAACATGTATATGATACATGCATGTATGTATGTATTTGATATAGATGTATATGTATGTATATGATACATATGTGTACATAGCTATATGTATCTGATATATATGTATATGCATGTATATGTGAGACTGAGTCTTGCTATGCATCCTGGTGTACTGATAAGTTGTTTTGTTTGTTTGTTTGTTTGTTACTTTTCATTGACTTGATATAAACTAAAGCTCTCTGGGAAGAGGAAATCTTGTTTGACAAAATGTCTCCATCAAATTGGCGTTTTGAGAAGCCTGTGGGGAAATTCTCTTAATTACTGATTGATACTGGAAGGAGCAGCCCCTTGTGAGACGTGCCATCCTGAGCAGATATGCACCTGGGAGGGAGGAATAGGAAAGATAGCTGACTGTGAGCTGGGAGAGCAAGTCAGGAGGTTCTGACACGGCCACTGTTACAGTTCCTACCACGAATTCCTGCCCCTAGTTCCCTTCTTGATGGACTCTAAGTTGAAGTCAACCTTTCTTTTTTTCTTTTTTCTTTTTCTCAACTTTTGGCTGCAGTGCTTCTCAGATGGCTAGAAAGCAAACTAGGACACCCAAGTTGGCCTCAAACTTGCAGTCTCCCTTCTGCCTCTTTAGTGATGAGACTATTGACGTGTACCACAAAACTTGGTTTATAGTATATGATTCATTATTTTAGAGTATATTCCTTCTATTGATTTATTTTCAATCAAAAATATTTTTTTCATACAATATATTCTGACCACAGTTTCCTCACCCTTATCTAATCTCAGGTTCCCTCCTTTTTGGTAGAAAATAATTGATTGTAGATAATGCTTTCATGGGTGGTGCTGGCACCCTTCAGGATCTGTTTGTCACCCCCTTGATGGCATCTCATATGCTGTTATATATGTCTTAAATGACCTGTACTGTGTTGGGTATCTGAATGCACACCATCAAGTTTAACCAGCCACAAAGCCATGTGATAGTGCAGTCTAACATCATCTGTCTCCTGTCAAGTGACATCCAGTTCTTATGAGTCTATTGGAATAGAGAAGGCAGAAGTAGGGATGGTGGAGAAAGAAACTTCCATGTTTAGAAAGAGGCCACCCACAAGTTAGGAGGATAGACACACGATAAAAGAGGAAGCAATGACCACCCACAGTCTGCCTAAGGATGCTGAGATCCAGCTCGCTCATATGACCTTTCACCAAAACAATCTTGTGTTCCACCCTGACCTCTCTGTATCCCTCAGTGGGATGGAAGAATAAGGAGATTATGACAAATGAACCTTCTTGTGGGAAGGTGCCATTAGCTGCAGTTTGCTCTACCCAATGGACAGGACATGATGGTGCTCCATGGTTCCTTCAACCAGGCACCTGGCCATGACCAAGACCCTACTTGACAGTTTGTCTTGGACTCTCTGTGCTATGATGCAGTGCTTGGCCTGATGCACATGCTCAGTAGATATTTCTAGATTTATTCCAGTTGCTACTCTGTGTTCAATGACGGCATTATATTTTTGAAGAGATTGCCTAAGTCCCTGGAAAGGCATAAGGGATACATTATAGATGAAATGTTAAAAAAAGTCAACATAACTGGACTTTTTATTCTTTTAAAAACATTCCTTCTTGTGAGATAGAGGAGCACAGAAGGGAATAGGACAGTTTATTCTCTCTGGGTGGGCCAGATACAAGTCATTGACTTCTTTCTCTCTATCTCTCTTCCTTCCCTCCCTTCCCCCTCCCTTCCTTTCTCCTTCCTTATTTCATTTGCCTCCCCTCTTCTTGTGTGTGTGTGTGTGTGTGTGTGTGTGTGTGTGTGTGTGTGTATGCATGTGTATGTATTCACATATATCTGAATGGAAGAAAATTACAGTAAAACTGAGGCAGCACAACTAAGAACATTCAAAATTATTTTAATCCAAGTGTTGTTTATGTGTGTTCATTTGTGTGTGCAGATCAGAGGACAGCCATGAGTGTCCATCCTCTTCTTACACCTTGAGGCAGGGTCTTTTGTTACTGCAGCAACATAAACCCACCTAGTTGGCCCATGATCTTTGAGAGATTCTCCTGTCTCTGGCTCCCATCTCACCAAAGAAGTGTTGAGATTACAGACCTGACCTAACACATCTGTCCTTATATGGGTTTTGGGGACGCCAGCTTAGATCCTCACACTTAGTTCCCAAGTGTCTTTCCACTGAGCCATCTCTCCAGCCTCTCAAGGCTTTATACTTCATGAGTTTCTACAAAATTGAGGGAGATGAAACATAAACCAAAGAACTAATGTTATGGGAAGGTAGAGTAGAGGCCACCTAACACTAAAGTATATTTAAAAAGCCTACGTGGAAACCTACTACTGGAGAAGCTTCCTTTGCTTGTTTAAAATAAATTGTTAGATGTTAACAGTAAAACCCACTGTAAATGGGAGAGCTGAGCAGTCTGTTGCTTTGTGTCTTCTTTGTGTAGTTATGAAGCCAAATTTGTGGAGGGTAGATTTCTGCTCTGTGTGCAGCATGACCCATGGAGAGAAACAGTGGAGTATAAGCTGATTCCACAGGTTTTGTTTTTAAAATCCAATTGTCAGAAGCTTTCTGCAGGGAACAGGACTGCAAAGCCCCTTGACTTTTGTGTGTGAAACAAAGAGGAACAGAAGGAACTTGGGACTCAAAGGAGGCACTGCAACTGCTTCCATAGGATCCTAGGTAGATCTGTTTGTCCTGCAGAAGGTGGTGACTCCCTGGAGACCTTTCTCTCCCAGGCCAGGTGGAAGTATAGAAAAAGGAAAGATTTTCCATTTACATTTTTTCCATTTACATTTAGGAAATGTAGGTTCTTGTCCCTGGGCATGCAGAGATCGCAGTTTTGTAGTCCCATCTGGGGCGTGCAAATTCCTATTCTCTCCCCTTCATTCTGACTCCATTATACCCCCTTGTTTTTTATTTCCTCTTTGAATTTACATTAAGTTCATTATCTGCTCTTAAGGGAGAGAGATTCTCCAGAGTTTAATTGAGATGTAAGATACCACCAGTAAAAAGGTGGAAAAGGAGGAAGAGCTCTCCATTACATGTTGTCCCCTCCAGGAAACTCGAGTCTCAGAGACCTTTATTAACTGGATCCTTGGAAATGCTGTTTTAATTTTTTTCATAATCATTATACAAATTGATCATGATAATCTCTGGGAAGAAAAGAAGTGAACCAGTGGCCTTGTTAACTGGGGTGCAAGGGGACTGGTGTTCATCAGAGTTGGTGCCCTTACCTCATGATGGCCCAGACCTCTTTGTGTGTCCAGTCCCCTGTGGGAAATGGACATTGTTTCCTGCCCAGCCTGTTTAAATTGCCTCCTATATTTTGCTCCCTTACAGAATAATAGAAGAATGTGAAAGGTCTCAATCTTAGCAGTGGAACTTTCTGATATATGGGTCTTTTCCAACCATTCCTTCATGACATCAAGGCTTCCGACTGCTAAGCTTTGGGCACTATTTGGGGTCAGTCTGTGTTAAAATGTAAGGCTCAAATGTGTAATTGTAAGTACTGTTTGGCTGAGCTGGAAGGGCTCCTTTGAAGCCCACATTTTAATTTTAATAGCATACAGAGTGGCAAAGATAAATAGATTTATCCAAAATACATTTGGTAACAGATTTTTTGAGTCAGTTATTAATTTTAGTTGAGTGCTTCCTTTTTTTTATTTTTTATAAACTGTGAAACTCAAGAGGAAGCAGAGTCCCATGCAATGCCTTTTATTGATGGCCTGCTATGTGCCAAGAAAGGTGTTAAATGTTTTCCAATGCTGCCTCATTTATCCTGATCTTACAGACAAGCAAAAGGAGGTGTGAAGAGGTGAAGTTTCTCACCCAGCTGGAAAGTGGCAAAGTCATTCACAGATCTGCCTCCGCTAAAAAAATTGCTTTATGCAACTCTTTGAAAACTAACTTCTTGGGAGCTACATGCGGCTTCTCGATGAGCCTTGTGTTGTTAGCCTGGAGCCAGAAAGTTACTCTTCCTTTTGGGGTTGTGACAAGTGCCTGGGCAAGGACTGGCCCTCGATGGTGTCCAGTACCAAACCTGGTACACATGAGTGTGTCTTCAGCTTGTGTGTC